>ML859042.1:0-21936 GCA_009831015.1 Picea engelmannii | reverse complement strand
AGAGAGGTGCGCCACTTTTCCAAGTAGAAGTGTTTGCTGAAATTTCCAAACTCACAAGGAAGATATGATTCTACAATGGAGAATCATCTCTTACTTATATTAGACTTGACCACTCAACAAAGGCGTCTATTGGCTCAATAGGGTCGACCTCTCTAAGTCACTATATAATTTATTATTAGTATTATAATTAATATTAATATTAATATCAATATCAATATCAATTATCTTTTACATTTATTATTAAACACATTAAGGTGGGGTCGACCTATACCCTTTACATAACAATTAGGGTTACAGGTAGGTCTAACTCTTGAACAATATATAGCAAAGGATTTGATACACCCACTAGTGTTCATCCACTAGGGGCACATCCATAGGGATGCCATGGACCCGATTCACTGCATTACACAGATGAACCCGGTCTTCACATGTTCACCTGTGCTCATCCACAGGCATGTCCACTCTACATATATGTTTTCCCACTGCCACCAATAGGAGAATCATCTAGAGTCTTCTCGTCAACTCGGTTTCTCAGAGGAGTCCATCACATCATCTTCATTTATGTTCACATGATGATGTGCCTAGCACTTTTGGGATTTTCCACATTCACCTTATGCTCAACCACAGGCACATCCTAACTCAACAGATCGCTTTTACATCGGATAATCATCTGGAGTTCTTCTCACTCATGTCATGGAGGAGGCCATTTCTATGTTCTTGACTATGTCCCAGGAAGGAACCACAAACCCTTCATAGGGGCTTTCTCTCAAGTTTGTAAGCTGAGAGAAAGACTTCACATAGCTGTTATGTTCCACATCTCACAGGTTTGTAAGATGGAGGATGTCTCCCATAGTTACATTCATCAACACTCCATCTCATCTAGGGAGGCATTATTCATCAAGCCAAGTCTCATACCGATGTATTCTGAATTTTGTTTTTGGATAAGGTCATCCATACTCCCTCTTAACTTGGAAGGAGTTCATCACCAAGTTTAAATGTTTGCAGTCTGCTCAGGTGTAGGAAGGTACTGCAAGCATTCAATCTTTATTTTGTATCATATATCTGATATGAAGGTATTTCATATCGTCGTAAGTTTGTGAAGCCACATTGCCTTGCATACTCACTGCTATATATACTTTGTCTCTGGTGCACTTCAAGGCCACAAAGTTTTGTTTCATGTTGTATCAGGAAACCCTGGAAGACTTCAAGGTAGAACATCAAGAGGATGTGCTCTTCCGGTCCACTGTACTTTCTACTCAATCTGAATCGGCATGAATCAAGTCTAGTGTTAACCAGATTCATCAATGATCCAATCAACTGTGGATTAGTCTTGTCTGAATCATCATCAATCTTCTTCTTTAAATCCATCACAGTGGATTTTCATTCTGTCATACTTCTTTAATATTCCCTCTATATATTTTCCTTGAATCGGAAAAATTTCATTGGTCCTATGTCATACTTCTTGTCCCAAGAAGTAGTGTATCATACTCAAATCCTTTATGAAAATCAGAAGTCAATGCTTGCTTGTTTTCAATAACTAGGCTTTCTGAGTAAGTCATCGGGATCAGGTTCTTGTCACCAACACTGTATAGGTTTGGATCAGCAACACTCTTGTTGAAATCCAAACTCATCAAGAATATATTTATCCGATATAGTTTCCAACTCATGGATGGTGGTACGGATGGAAGTGAATCGATTCACTGGGTCAAGTGTCTCACCATGGACAACTCCCTTTGTTTATGATAAACCTCTGTCTATGGATCTTGTTTTGTATTTCTTGATACTTCCATCAGCTGCATGCTTGATCTTATAGATCCACTTGGAAGTTACCACAAACTTCCCTTTCTGGTTCCTAAATAATATCTTATGCATGATTCTTTAATATGTATTGGTATTCTTCTATTATAACATCTTGTCATACCATTTCTCTTGTTGCTTCTCTAATACAAGGAGTCTCAGCATCAATGAAGTGGCTCATAACTAAAGGATAGCTCAAAAAATCTATTTTTTCTTTCTCGGAATGTGCCTTGAGAGGCTTGTATGTTTCTCTCCCTCTTGCAGAGTGAGTTTAGGTAGGAATTTTATGCCCTACTGCAATATCTTTGAACATATCAACTGGAGTAACTGGAGCAGCTGGAATAATGTCTTTCTCCCTCTGAAGTGTTGAAGGGGGATAAGGTATAGTCTTATTGTCAATCCCCATCTAAGATTCTCTAAATCTTTGAAGGACTATCTCTTCTTCAAGGACAACGTTTCTGCTTGTCTCAATCTATCTCTGACTAGGGATGTTGATCTGGAATGTCTTTGAAGATTCATTGTATCCTTTCTTTCTAAGGGATCTAGCTTGGACTTCTTCTCTTTGTGTACATGAAAATACACTGCGCACCCAAATAACCTAAAGTGTTTCAATCTCAAACTTCATTCTGGTGAAGACTTATATTTTGGTGAAGGCTTATATTCTGGTGAAGACTCTTGTTCTGAACATATATTGCGTCATGCATGCTTCTGCCCATGAAATCATAAAAATATTATGATCATGCATTATTGCATTGATTGTCTCAAGGATGGTTCTATTCTTCCTCTTTCTCAAATAGTTTTGACTCCCTCTGAGTCAATGTGACTCCCTCTGAAGGATAAGCATCTTCCTTTGTTCTTGACCTGTCTGGAACAAGAAAACAAGAGAAGCCAAAACAATAATATCTCCTAAAGGATAATAATGAGTACATCTCTATAATCAAAATAATTTAATGATTTTTATCACAGCTACAATACCTACTTGTAATGTAGCAAACATTAGAAACATAAGTTAGAGGAATGACAATTAAAACAATCAAACCTGGAATCTTTACTTCCAATGTGTTGTTTTTCTTCCAAGTCTCCTTCACTCAAGATAACAAGTGCTTTCTTCAACCTATCGTTTGTACTAGGACAATATTCTATCTTGACAGAGGGTTGGGTTAGAGAACAAACTCTATGATCTCAACTTTAATCCATCTAATATCTTGACTTTAATTTTGACCAAAGGTTAGTATGATAGTCATAGCTTCAACATGCAACCTAGATTGAAATAATGTCATAACAAATAGATGCATATCAGAATAATCAAACCTGGGTTTCATTCTTCCTTTGAATGTGTTGGATCTTGAGATCCTTCTGGATCTATGGCAAGAGATCCCTTCTCCTACAAATACCCTTTAAAGCTTAACAATTTAAACATATGTGAGTACATACCTCTGATAGCATTTGCAGTTAGTGGCACCATCTAGTAGCAATGGTAATAAATCTTAAAATACTTCAAGGGTGACTACAACTAGTACAACAGTTAATACTTCAACTGATACTATAACTGTAATTCATACTGCAGCTGATTCTGAAACTGCAACATAGGGTTTTATGAGGAAACCCTAATTTTTCAAACTTCAAATTTTGAAATTATGATCAAGGGGTTGATGCATTGAGCTAAGGCAAGTAAGTTGGTGCAGTCGGATTTCTGAAAATCCAAATTTTACCCCCTGAAACTTGACTAGCGGATTTCTGGACTGATGCTTCTAGTTTTCTGGTACTTCTGGTTTTCTGGTACTTTTGGTACTCTGGTACTTCTGGTTTTCTGGTACTTTTGGTACTCTGATACTTCTAGTTTTCTGGTACTTTTGGTACTTTGTGAAAACTAGGGTTTCACTTTTCGAGAGATCTACCCACTGAAAAGGTGTGATGAAGGTTCCAAAGAGTCCCTTGGGTTAGGGCGCACTTTTCCAGATGGTTTTGAGGCTGAAAATCTTATTCAATAAAAAGCCCTAATTTTCTTGTACGGAAATAATGACGTTTTTCCTTTTTCTTGTGAAGAATGCTTGTGCAATGGGTTCTTTCAAGACCTATGCTCTAATACCATGTTGATTTTTCATAATCTATGTTAAGCATGTATTTCATTTCAATTTCATCATGGCTTAACCATAAACAAGAATGTTGCAACAACCAAGATCACAAGAAGAAACACCATGCACAAGAACACAAGATATATCCTCGAAAACCCTTCTCAAACAAGGGAGAAAAACCCAGCCAAATCCTTTGCTATATTCTTCAAGAGAAAGACCTTTCACCACCAAGAATGACTTAGCACACAAGAGGGTGCTTAAGCCCTAGAAACCCTAGCGCCCAAGAGAGGTGCGCCACTTTTCCAAGTAGAAGTGTTTGCTAAAATTTCCAAACTCACAAGGAAGATATGATTCTACAATGGAGAACCATATCTTACTTATATTAGACTTTACCACTCAACAAAGGCATCTATTGGCTCAACAGGGCCGACCTCTCTAAGTCACTATATAATTTATTATTTATTATAATTAATATTAATATTAATATTAATATTAATTATCTTTTACATTTATTATTAAACACATTAAGGTGGGGCTGACCTGTACCCTTTACATAACAATTAGGGTTACAGGTAGGTCTGACTCTTGAACAATATATAGCAAAGGATATTATACACCCACTAGTGCTCATCCACTAGGGGCACATCCATAGGGATGCCATGGACCGGATTCACTGCATTACACAGATGAACCCAGTCTTCACATGTTCACCTGTGCTCGTCCACAGGCACGTCCAGTCTATAGATCTTCTTTCCCACTGCCACCAACAGGAGAATCATCTGGAGTCTTCTCGTCAACTCTACTGCTCAGAGGAGGCCATCACATCATCTTCATTTCTATTCACATGATGATGTACCCAACACTTTTGGGATTTCACATGTTCACTTTGTGCTCAGCCACATGCACGTCCTAACTCAACATATCACTTTTACATTAGATAATCATCTGGAGTTCTTCTCACTCATGTCATGGAGGATGCCATTTCTACGTTCCTGACTTTGTCCCAAGCAGGAACCACAAACCCTTCATAGGGGCTTTCTCTCAGGTTTGTAAGTTGAGAGAAAGACTTCACATAGCTACTATGTTCCACATCTCACAGGTTTGTAAGATGGAGGATGTATCCCATAGCTACAGTCATCATCATATAACACATGCCCAGCATTCTCCCACTTGTTGTTTTATTTGCATACATGGGGTTACAGGGTTACATAGTCAACAATCAAGGACAGCAATGCCCATGGATCCAATACACCAAGAGAAATTCTCAGTGCTCACATAATTTGTTAATGAATCTGCAACATTCTTCAAAGTTTCCACCTTCATCAGCAATACTTTATTTTCTTCAACCATGTCTCTCACAAAGTGATATTGAATATCAATATGCTTTGTCTTTGAATGATAAGTCGGGTTCTTCGCCAAAAAAAATGCACTCTGACTATCACAATCTATCCTTACAGCTTGTTGTACCAACCCAATACCTAAACACAATCTTTGTAACCATATTGCTTCCTTACTTGCATGAGTGGTTGCCATGTATTTATCTTATGTAGTTGAAAGTGCCACTACAACCCGTCTTTTGCTCATTCAACTTATTTCTCTTGCAAATAGGTTAAACACATACCCACTTGTAGATCTCCTACGATCCAGATCTTCAGCCTAGGATGCATCCACAAAGCCATGTATATCCACCACTTTGTCCAATCCTGATCTTCCTTGGTAACACAATCCATAACTAGTGGTACCATGCAAATACCTGAAAACCCTTTTTATTGTTCTCCGATGCTCCTTCCCTAGTTTTGACATATACCTGCTCAAAAGTCCCACTGCATGTGCAATGTTCGGTCTAGTACAGACCATTGCATAAATCAAACTGTCAATTGCACTCATATGGAACACGAGACATGTCCTCCTCCTCTTCTTGTGTCTTGGGACACTGATCCGCAGATAATTTTACACCAACAGCAATAGGAACCTTGACACATTTACATTCCTGCATATTAAACCTCTAGAATATTGTCTCAACATATTTTCTATGATTTAACCAAAGTTTCCTCTTTTTCTGATCTCTTTAATTTCCATCCCCAAAATGAAATTTGAAGCACCGAGATCCTTCATGTCAAATTTAGAGGACAACTAAGTTTTCACATCTTGGATAATCTCCTTGTTGTTTCCTATCATCAACATGTCATCCACATACAAGACCAAATGAATCAAATGATCACCAATTAATTTAAAATACACACAGTGATCCTCTTTGCTTCTTTTGAAGCTAAGTCCCAGCATATAAGTATCAAATTTTTTATACCACATCCTTGGTGATTGTTTTAAACCATACAAGGACTTTTTCAGCTTGCATACCAGCTCCTTCTTTCCCTTCACAGCACAACCTTTTGGTTGCTTCATATAGATTTATTCTTCCAAATCCCCATGTAGGAATGTTGTCTTCACATCCATTCGTTCTACTTCAAAATCAAATGCAGCAACAACAGATAACAGAAATCTTATAGAGATTAACTTGGAAACAAGAGAAAAAATCTCACCAAAATCAATTCCCTCAACCTGGGAATAACCCTTTTCTACTAACCGAGCTTTGTATTTCTCCACTTTTCCTTCACCATTCAACTTCTTTTTAAATACCCATTTGTTTCCAAATGGGCTTTCTTCCAGTCAACAACTCCACTAGATCCTAAGCCTCATTCTTATCCAAGGATGTCATTTCTTGTTCCATGGACTTTTTCCAGAGATTTCCATCCTCTCAATCCATTTCCTCCCTGATAGTTCTAGGATCATCATCAGTAATAGACAAAGCAAAATTTGAACGGAAATCAGATGGAGTATACATTTCTGGTAGCCTTCTTTCTCAAACTGATCTCCTCAATATTGGAGTATGAGGATCTTCTTCTTCTGATTCATGTTCTTCTGTAGAGTCTGACTCATCATCCTTTAAATCAAACTCTATTTTCTCTGGTTCTTTCTTACTTGGTATGACTTCATGTTTAACAACATCCTTCATTTCTCTAAATACCACATCTCGGCCATACACTACCTTCTTATTTTATGGATTCCAAAGCTTATAACCTTTGAGACCATCTTTATATCCGATAAAGATACACTTTTCAACCTTCTTATCTAGCTTACTCATGTTTTCCTTTGGAACATGAATATATGCATCACAGTCAAATACCTTGAGATGTGTGAGAGAAGGTTTCTTATCAGTCCATACCTCTTGTGGAGTCTTGACATCCAACACTGATGAGGATGATCTCTTGACCAGGTAACATGCAGTACCCACTGCCTCTGCCCAGAATTCTTGCCCTAACCAGGTACCACTGACCATGCACCTTTCTTTTTCCATTAGCATCTTGTTCATCCTTTCTAAAACTCCATTATGTTGAGGTGTATATGGAGTAGTCTTTTGCCTTGCTATACTGCACTTCTTAAAGTATTCTTCAGATTCATTTTCACATAACTCTCTGCCATTATCTATCCTCAACACATTAATTATTTTCTCTGTTTGATTCTCAACAAGAGCCTTAAACTCTTTAAACCTGTCAAAGACTTCAGATTTCTTCCTGAGGAAATATATCCAATTATTCCTCGAGAATTCATCTATAAATGAGACATAGTACATGGATTTTCCCAATGATGGGACCGACACAGGTCCAAAAACATCATTGTGAACTAGCTGTAAAATTCCTTCTGCCCTTGTTGCACCAGAAGGGAATCTTACCCGATTCTTCTTCCCATATACACAATGTTCATAGAAATCAAAATCCAGAGAGCAGTTAGACATACCTTTACCATGTAGTAGTCGAAGAGCCTTCTCTCCAATATGCCACAATATTTGATGCCACAACATAACCTTTTCTCCAGAGAGTGTAGGAGTTCTTTCTTCTTCAACCCCAATATCAAGAACAATGGAACTATTACACCCACCACTAATAGTGCTTCCTTGCAGCTTATACAGAGTTCCAAACCAAACTCCATTTAACAACACCATTGCTCCTCGAACCATCCTACAGGTTTCCTTCTCATATATTGTTTTTACCCCTGCATCGTCCATTTTTCTTACATAAATCAAATTTTTTGCCAAACCTGGGATGTGCAGAGCACCAAGTAGTGTTCTAATCCTTCCATCTATGAGCCTCAACTTGAATTTTCCTCCACCTATGATTCTGGTTGTTGATTCATCACCTAGGAAAACATTACCTCCATCATACCTTTCATATTCACAGAACCACTCCCTGTGGAGAGTCATATGAAAGGATGCACCTGAGTCAACCAACCATGCCTCCTGATCTACATGTGTTCTTGAAGAAGCCAAGTACACATCCCCTCCTTCTTCCGTGGAAGTCTTTTCTTTCATAGAAGGAGATTCTTCATATCCCTTCTTTTTCTCAACTTTGGATCTACACTGCTTCTTGTAATTCCCTTCTTTTCCACATCTCCAACATACCTTTACAAACTTTCCAGGAGATTTAGATCTACCCTTAGACTTAGATCTCCCAAAGAAATTAGATCTATTTCTTTCATGGGAACTTCTTCTTGCAAATAATGTGTATGTTCTATGTCCTTCCATATTCTTTCGTCTCATCTCCTCTGACAACAAGGATAAGACCACTTTATTAAAATTCAAGGAAGTTGTATTACTACTTATGGCCACAACCAGACTATCCCACAAGTCTGGTAAAGAACATAGTGAACCGATACATTTATCTTCCTCTGAAATTTTAATCTCAACAGATATTAAGTGACTTACCATAGTATTGAAGGCATTCAAATGCTCTGCCACCGAGTCTCCATCTCTCATCCTCAGGTTATATAGCTTCTTTCTCAGGAATAGTTTATTTACTAGGTACTTAGACTGATACAACTTCCCCAACTTATCCCATAAATCCTTGGTTGTATCTTCCTCTGACACATTCAGTAATACTGAATCTGAGAGACACAGTTGGATTGTGATTTTTCCTTCTGATCCAACTTTTTCCAGTCATCTACTGAAGTTCCTGTAGGTGCAGTACCTAGATATACCACAATCCATTGATCTCTGTCTGCCAATAGATATTCCATATTGAGCTTCCACAGCTCAAAACTTTTCCCATTAAACTTCTCGATCTCCATCTTCGAATTGTCTTCCATTTCTTTTCACCTGAACAATCAATACCATAGATCTCCCACTGTAACAAGGCTTATCACAGTCCCGAGCCAAACCCTTGACCACAAAGGCGTCCCCCTGAAGCTAACAAAGCTATGATACCAAATGTAGATTTTAACCTTGTACAATATTCACTCCAAACAGATTTTCAGTAAAAGAACAGAAAAAATACAATGGCAAATACAAACATTACACAGAGATTTTTCCCCTGGAAACCTAAACCGGGAAAACCAGCATATTCTATATTCATTCATTGTGTTATATTGTTTACAATACAATATACATATAGGATCCAGCGGCATCCAAAACTCTAACCCAATGACCTCGATTAGTCAACAACCTTAATTCCTTAACCAGAAATAGAAAACCATCGGCAAAAACCATGTGCTGAAAAACCGCCCAAAAATGTGACACGTTTCTTGAGGAAAAAAAATTATCGGGGGTGCTGCCCCCGAACCCCGGCGGGGGGGGATTTCACACCCATGCACTCCCCCTCAAAACCCCCTGCGCGCCTGACGCAATGCAAACACTACTACTCATGCAAAGAATATAACACATACCCAACATTAAAGTCTTGTCTTATTTCACTTGAGTTATACTAGTCACCACTAGCTCATCTATTGTATATTTAACTAGACTTTTAGTGACTTATTCAACAGCTTTGATTATCATTTACCTCTTGATTTATATCATTTTATATTGTTTCTATATAGGACAACAAGTTTCACTTGCTTGTCCATTGGAATATCGGGCTTGTATCTTCGTCTTTTCTTGTGTCTCAGGTAAGTTTCACATTTTGGTGCAGGTACTCAAGACCTTTGGAAAATTCCCTCAACCACAAGACATCCTCCCAGGTCTCCCTTCATTCCCATATTTTACCTATAGGGGGTTATCTCTCCACTACTCCACTTTCCATTTCATTTCCCGCTAGGCTCACTGGGCCTCTCCCCTTGTCTAGGATTTATCCTTCACTAAAGTGAGGGGAGGGTTTATCTAAGGTGACAGTGGGTATACTCTCATGCAATTCTGTCCATATTGTGGATTGGGTTGGGTTTTTCCCAACCTACAATTTGTGCGATAACAGGGTCTATGTACTAGAGGTTGTTCATTTGCCTCATACATCTCCTCATCGTGTTGGGGAGGTTTGTCCCCAACATATGTGCTAATATCTACAAAACAATAGACAATAATAATCAAATAGTTGAAACAAAATGTTACAATAAATTACATGTGCATTAAATAAGAGAAAAAAATATGTAACTAGATTTATCAAAACATAACGATAATATTACCTTTGTCATATGTTGGCTCATCTGAGGTAAATGGGATGTTTGGAAATCCTCTCCAATCCATTCATGTGTATGGGTATTGTACAAGACTAGGGACAATATTGTCCTCTTCAACCAAAAAATCACATATATCTCTATCAATCGGAGTAGACGACCACTCCACCTGGCCCCTCTTGGGAAATAATTGCCCCCACATGAGCATACGCACATCAGTCATATGCCTTGGAGGGGAGCATGAAATTGTCAGTCGAGTGACATGAAACCTCTTAGAAAAATAATGTAAACAACCCTAACACAAATGGGAAGAATAACCTCACATCAAAAACAGGGTGGCAACAATCTCATGTGAAAAAAAACTAGCACAGAAAACTCTTCGACCACCTAATCGGTTAGGGCCTCTGAACTAAACTATTTACATAGTACATAAATGAGAAACTAATGCATCACCCATCAGAGGTAAAGTGTGCCAGTGTCATGAAAATAAGGGAAAATCAATTAACCTCCTCTGCACCAAATGAATCTATCCACAACTGATCACCAACAACCTAGAAGTCCGAAGTACGCACAATGTCTAGACCAGCATATCTGTACACATGTTCCAATTGGATCTCTCCTGTAATGTTGGACATTAGATCAAGGAACTAGGGTCAAACCTTCCCCCTCTTAGAAAACCCGATGATTAAATAAATATCCTCCTCTATGGGTTGATATCACGAATTGGAACCAACCTTGAATGCCTATTGACCATGATAGCAATGATGAATCAACTACCATAAAAATGAAGAGTTGCCCCTGACGAATGTATCACTCTCATAAAACTTGAGGAGGCCAACATCCCTCAAAAGGAAACGAGTATGCACTGCAATAGGGTGACGAATCCTCTCCCTCTCCCTCTCTCTAGCCTCTCACTCACATACAAAGTTGTATGTGTCGACATGTTGTTGTTGCTCCTACTCATGCACTCATCGTCATCATCTTTGATTCACATACAATTCTTTTTAGGCACATATATATAGACAAAAGAAAATGAAATTATAACACACACACATATATAAACATTTTCTATTTATAAAAAACTAAAATTAATTTATGTTTGAAAAATAAAATGTGGTAAAGTAATCGGTGTGCCTTTAGTAAACAATATGCATAGTTGACGATGTGATTTATTAGAAAACAAGCATTGTACACATTACTCTATTTTATTTTCTGCATTGGTGCTACATTTTTCATTAAACGCACTGATATGAACTATTAAGGTGCATCGGTAAGTTTGATCATCCATGTTCGCAATTTTGATGGTGCTCTATGTTGTATGGTGAATCGATGCTACATTAGTAACTAAATTCACTAGTGTGTGTTATTCCATACAATGCACCATGAAGGTGCATTGGTAAATTCAGTGCTCCATCTTGATTGGAACCCTGGTTTGTATTTTTAGTGGTACTATGTTAGTCACTAAATGCACGGGCATGATAATTTTTACGCATGTGATGTTATATGGTTCACTAGTGCGATTATTCCATATAACACATTGGTTTTGTGGTGCCTCATCTAGAAATGTGTGGTATTTAATAACAAATCAATCATGGGGCATTATGTTAGGTAAGGGGCACCTGTGTGTTCAAGTTGTTAAAACACGTTGGTAGGTTTATTATGCGAAAACAATATCTCTTCTTAGACAAAGGCACCAGAAATGTAGCTTTCTAGTGTGCGGTGCTCAGTGTTTTGCGGTGTGTTTGGTAATATTTTGTGTATTTCCTATGGCATTTCATGTAAATTCACAAGACACAACGTGGAAAGTGCTTCCTTTGAAATCACAATGCGCATTGTGTATGGGGAGAGTTGAACGCATGAAGCGCACCCCGCATAATTTTTTTTAAATTGAAAAAGATGCCAATTTTAAATTTTAATCCAATGGAAATTAAAATAAGGAGGTAACAAAAAAAATACCTAGTCTCTTCTCACCCGAGGAGGCATGGTTGGCTCATAGAGGAAAAATGAAATTCTTAACTTTCTTCCAAAATTGGAAAATGTATGGAATCTACAGTGGCACTAAAGAAGCAACATTATAGAGCATTGCAAACAGGGCAGTCGTAGAAGGAGGGTGAGCATCAGTGCTTGTGTGATAGGTTGGAAGCACGAAAGGAAACATAATAATGAAAATCAGTTTGGTAATTTTTTTTAATTTTACCCTCCCAAGGTGCGCCTGATAATAAAGACACATCGGTGCGTTCAGTGACACACGAGAGCATTCAATAACACATCAGTATGTTTTTTGTTTATTTTACCCTATCATGGTGCACCATATAGTTGAACTCACCAATGTGTTTGATCCCCCATAACACATCGCTTGGATTTTTGGGTAAATATAAAAAACTCCACTATTCTATATATATTATTATATATATCGAAGTTTTGGGTATATATATATTATTGTTTTCCAGTGCACCGGTATTTTAGATGCCCCGGCGCACGCCTGTTATCTGAGAGCACCGTTGTGCATTTTTTTTAAATAAAAAAATGATATTTTAGCATTTTATATTAATAACGATTATCGATGCACTTTATTTTGTCATCACAGGTGCATTATGTTTTGGAGCACACTAGTGCATTTGGACTATGGAGGCGCACCTCTGCACAAACATTCGGTTTCTCGCCTCCACTAAAAACCTCCATTGTAAACAAATAAGAGATTACTTTTTTAGGGAGGTTTTATAAAAACCTCCTCTACAAGGTGTTCTCCTTGTAGTTTGCATACTCATTCTCTTCCTAGGGAAACTTCCTACCAATGCCCAGTCTCCCATCTCCATTAAGTCGTTAAGGTTTATTTATTTTAATATTTCATTTCATTTTTTTCTATTTATGTTTTGGTTTTCTCCCTTTCCAATTTGTGTATTATTATCCCTCAAGATGTTTCAGTATGTCAATTGGAACGATGTCGAGGCACCCCAGAAGCTAAGACTCGGGATGAGTCTTAAGGCTATATTTGAAGTAAGGTAACTTTGCAATTATTTGGAAAGATTTTCCCTCTCTCTTCCTCAAAACTATAGGACCTCAAAAAAACTCAACTCAAATAACAAATGCTCTCAACTCTCAGAGGCATGTGTCTACAAGTGCTTCAAACAATCAAGCTTTAAGGGATAATGAAAAGGTAAAACAGAAGAAAAACAAGATAAGCATGCGGGGCACTATTGAGAATGAATCTTGTAGCCTATGAAGAAAGAATAATGTGTTGAGAAATTAAGAATTCAACAGCTCTAACAAGTGCATATAGATCAATAAAACATGCTTCATACAGTTAACATATTCATACATTCAAATACATGGAGGTACCCTCTGCATTTCATTTAAATTCACAAAGAAATGACAAGAAATGGTCATTCATCCAGAGGAAATTACTTACGTGTCATGACTAGACATCATACAGTAACATTGAATATGGTGCTTAGTCTTTTGTTTGAGATTTTATAGATCAAATCTACTACAAGAAAAGAAAAATGGGAGGAGATGCTTTACAAGAACACATATAATATAAGGAAAGGAATTACAGACTGGAACATGACATAGGGGATGAATATTTGGTTGTTTGTTGCATTTACCATCTATCTGTGCTCAAGGTTTCTGATAAAAGAGCTATGGTTATAAGAAACTCTTAAATTCCCCAAAGTGTTGACCCTAAAAATGAGTTCATTCATTGTCTTTTATTCTTCTCATTGATGCCTAAAACTGCTTCTTGAATATTCTTAGTGCTTCTTGATTCTTAAGTGGTTTTCCCCTTGGTAGAAAATAGTTACTTTTGCCTGAAGGAATTTATGTTATGTTGAGTATCGTTTACAATTGGCTTGCCCATCCCTTTTAATTTAACCTACGATAGCTCTTTTCGAGCTTCTTTATCTCATAAAATTGTTGTTTTTCCTTCCATTAACTATCGTGTTTGATGATTATCCAAAATTCCTATGTGGAAGTGATAGAACTCAGTAGTCGTTGGATTGTTTTCAACAAGCAATCTTGACTATTGGTCTGGGACCGATCGGAGTTAATCCCACATTCATCATGAGATTCATTTGGAACTGTTTCATAAGGCAAAGGTGTCCCCACTGAATTTGAATGTGGATGGGTAAGCCATGGAACCATGCATGCAATGTAACCTTTTAGACATGGGGACTATCTCTATCGGATCAGCCTTAACAATGAGTGAAAATTGCCAACAGATGATGGCCTTGGTGCCTGGTGGCCCAGTATATCAGATATCATGCATTGGTGAAGAGACATTGCTTGGAGGTTTAACCTCTCGATGGCCTGATAGCACGATGAACCAGTATAGGACCTTTCACGGTTTAATATGGACCATTGAACACAATGCTTGATCAAATATTCATCGTTAAACAACTTTGATCAAAACCCAAAACACTTTAAGTTAATATGAGGTCACAGCTGATGTCAACCTAGTCCCATGGACACGTGGCTACTCGATATTGGTCTATGATGGTGTTGACATGGAAAGGGAGTAGGCCACGTGTCAATCAACTAGGAGTGTTTTTCTATATTTTTGGTGAGTTTCGTACATCCACGTGGCAGTCATTAGTTGGATCTGATAGTGCTTCATTGATGTGATGACATGGCACTGGATCGAGGTCAATATGGAGAAGAAGAACCATTGGATTTTATATCTCGATGCCCTAGTATCTCAATGTCCCAGTGATCCTGGTGTTGCAGTGAATCGACACACTAGTGATCGGGAACTTATGTTGGGCATGTTAGCATTTGAAGAAAATCTTGGGGGCCTGGTAGGTCGATATGCTTCGAGACCCGAGATCGAATCTGGACCGTCGATCTCACCCCGAAAAACAAGGAGAGTCATTGATCTGGTGCAGTCAAAGCCACAATTTTCTAAGGCCTCGACAATGTCATGTTGATGTCATCCTAGATGCATGGCAGCTTTCTATTGTCCCACGATGGCGTTGATGTGGTAGGTAGGGATGACATGTGTCACCCGCTTTTGATGTGTTATGTTGTGTATCCGATGGGCCCCACATGTCCATGTGGTTGTTTCTGACTGGTCTGACAGCTGCATTGTTGGCATGCTGATGTGGCCCAAGATATTGGGTATCAGAGTTATGACATCACTGCAGACTTAAAAAATCCTGAGGGCCCGATGGTTTGATGGCCTGGTGAGCTCGGTGGATCAGTGATTGGGTGATCAGGGGACTGTGTTGTATTGGAAATTCAACTACCCAATAGCCTAGTATATTAAACCTCGTGTAACTTTCCAATGTGAAATGATCTGGATCATCGATCTAACACCTGATCATATGTGGAATGTAGCTTCCCAATGGGTTTTGGCCCCGCATATTGTTAACACTTGGTTCCTAGATCCTGGTGTTATGGTAGGCCCTACAACTAATACAATTTAGGCTTTTTAGGGGTGCGATAAGCCATGTTTGACCTCCTACAAGTGCATGAGTGCTTAAATCTTTCCTTAAGTGCCCAGGCATGAATTTTCTTCCACGTTTTTAGTAGGCCTTGAAATAACTTGGCTCTTTGACTATTCAGAGGCTCTAGAATCATGCCCTATATTTCTAGCTCATCCAATCTCTACCTTATAACTTCACCAAACCTTCATATATGTTCTAGGAACAAATATGGTACTAACATCGGCTCTAGCGGGGACAACATACCCCTATGGTCTATTGATAACTATAGACCAAGTGCCTTCTTCTGTCGGGTTATGGAGTCTGCCTCAAAATGATATATCTCCTTCACACCTGAAACTGATCTGGTATATGAAACAAAAACACTCAATAGCGTACAATGTTAGCATCCTACCTCCTTTCTCAAGTAACAAATGGTGAATGAAGTAAAATTAAAATAAACTCTACAAGATGAAAATAAATTCTTAACTACAATATTATTTATGTACATAACCCTCCTACTCTGACCAGTCTATCTACTTTGATCAAGTGAAATGATACTTCCAATGATACCAAGAAAGTTTTGTACTGCTTGGGTGAACTCCTTGTATGTACTTTTGCAAAATAAGGACAAGCAAAAGTGGAAGTTGTAACATCATATGATTGTGAAGTTCATACTTATGATCTAAAAATATCATCCTCATATAACCTAAGTCATATGAGACATTGGATATTGTGGACTCCAACCAAAACGCAATTGGATCATGAAGAATATGAGGGATGATAGGCTTCTCAAAAAAAATTGAGGTTTCTTCTTCGTGATTGATTTCACTGAACTGCTCTTGAATACTCTTCGATTTCTATGTTTTTTATTCTAATGAAGTATTAAAGGGGGAAGTACAAAAACTTCATCACATTGAAAATTTTTCATTGTTCACTATTGTCAAGCTCTATATCTTTAAGAACAAATGAAAATAATTCTTCTCTCTAAAATTCTTCATCGGAGCTCTCATAGTTATCATACACTGGTGTGCTAATAACACTTACTGAAGATGCCACTGTACATATTTGTTCCACAATACCAAGCTCTGATTTTGTGTCATAACGGTCATATATGAACTTATTGTTGTTTGAATTTTTTGTGAATGATGACACAGAACTCTACACATCTTCTTCAACTTTATATTCATCAAAAATAGGATCTGTGTTGTAGAATCTAGTATGAGCGGATTCCTCATGAACTAACCATTGAGTAGCAGATGGCTCAAAAAAACAAGGGGCAACATGTCATCAATAATGTTACCTTCAAATATATTTACAAAATTTTTAGCAACACAAACTTGATTTTGATCAATAGGTGTGAAAGAAAGCATTGTCTCTTGTTGAAAATCCTAATGAATATATCCATAACTGACATCCTTTTCAAACTCAATTTCAGAAAATTATTTCTCATCTTCACTACTATAGGAACAATATTTTTTATGTTCTATAATTGACTCAAGTTCTTCATTATGGCAGTGTTCAACAAGAAACTCATAATATGTAAATTCATAAATATTCCCATGATCTTCTTGAAAATGTAAACATTCATCAACACATACCAGATTTCTTGAAACAATAACAGGTATTTGCAACTCATGACCATCCTCAAAAGAAGAAATATCTCTCTGAATAGGATATTGATTAGTATCTATCAAGACATAAAGAAGCATTGTATCCTCATGTAGATTCTTCGAAGATTCTGTGTAATCACCCTCCAGTGATACCTCTTCATTTGAATTTGCAAGGTTATCTTCTTCATTCTCACTAGTAGAGTAAGCTTCCCTTTCAAAACATTGTTCAGAATCATCATTAGTAAATTTCTTTTCCTCTTCATTTCTACAGGGAAAATCTTTTATATCCACTAGAACTGATTTAAATCTTTCATTGTAGTAGTTTTCAAAAGGAAATGTTGTGGGATATATACTTTTGCAATGAGAATGAAACATTATATGAAAATCCTTTAGTGAAGCTATACAAGCAACAGGTAAAGATCTGTACCATTTTCAAGTCTCTCAAGATAAATAGATTATGAACATTTTTCATGAGGATATCTTAATGAAAAATACTCAGTTGATGCATACAAAAGTGGAATTCTCTCAAATGTTGAGTTGGATTATCATCATCATATTATTTGAATCTAGGAAGACAATCTTCCCATACTCTTGTATCGGGCATTGGATTGGGAAATCCGGGCATATTTGAAAATTCAAATGGAGAAAACCTTACAGCTACCATAGCACTAATTGATCTTTCCATTAAAACACAGTGGAGTCTCCAGTGGGATCGCAGTGAATAAGGGATTAATAGGATTTTCAAGAAAAGTCGAAAGGAAGAGCCTACTTCTTGATAGGATTCTAAAGGAGAAATATGGAGATCTATCAACAATTCTAGAGGAAATTTTGAAGCAGAAAGCAAATCTTCATGTATATCAATTAAATCTATAGATTCAACACTTTGATGAATAACAGAAGGAGATAATTATGGGTTAGGTTTGCTTGAGAAAAAGGAGATTTGATGCTCTCTAATATTCCTCCAAGTCACAATTTTTTTTGGATATGAATGTATTGGAACCCGAGGATCAGGGCTGCTTATGATGTATCTTCTGGCAAAGGTCGAGTTTTCCTTATGTGGAGTCACCATGTGAAATATTAACATCCAAGTGCCTGAGGCATGTTCACCATAAAGACTTTGAACATACAATGTTGTATCCCCAGGGAAGATATCTTCATTTATGTCCATGGAAACGATGCCATTTTGACTGTTATCCCTCGAGATGTTCCAGGCTATCAATTGGAACGATGTCGAGGCACCCCATGAGCTAAGACTCGGGATGAGTCTTAAAGCTATATTTGCAGTAAGGTAACTTTGTAATTATTTGGGAAGATTTTCCCTCTCTCTTCCTCAAGACTATAAGACCTCAAACAAACTCAACTCAGATAACAAATGTTCTCAACTCTCAGATTCATGTGTCTATGGGTGATTCATACAATCAATATTTAAGGGAGAATGAAAAGGTGAATCAGAATAAAAACAAGATAAGTGTACAAAGCACTGTTGAGAATGAATCATGTAGCCTATGGAGAAAGAACAATGTTCTGAGCAATTAAGAATTCAACAGTTATAAAAAGTGCATATATATCAATAAAAAAATCTTCATATAGGTAACATCTTCATATATTCAAATACAAGGAAGTACCCTCTGCATATCATTTAAATGCACAAAGAAATGACAAGAAATGGTCATTCATTCATAGGATATCACTTTTGTGTCATGAGTAGACATCATACAGTAACACTGAATATGGTGTATAGTTTGTTGTATGAGATTTTATAAATCAGATCTACTACAAGAAAAGAAAAATGGGAGGATATGCTTTACAAGAACACATATACTATAAGGAAAGGAATTACAAACTGAAACATAACGTAGGGGATGAACCTTTGGTTCCCTGTTGCATTTACCATAAGTTTGTCCTCAAGGTTTCTTATCAAAAATCTATGGTTATAAGAAACTCTTAAATTCTCCAAAGTGTCGACCCTAACAATGAGTTCCTTAATTGTATTTTATTATTCTCATGGATTCCTAAAACTGCTTCTTGAAACCATTTCCGGCTTCTTGAATATTCTTATTGCTTCTTGATTATTGAGTGGTTTTACCCCTATCAGAAAATAATTACTTTCACCTGCAGAAATTTTTGTTATGTTAAGTACCCTTTACAATTAGCTTTGTCGTCCCTTTCAGTTTAACCTAGGCCTGCTCTTGTCAAGATTCTTTATCTCAGAAAATTGTTGTCGTTTATTCCATTAACTCTCATGTTTGCTAATTATCTGAAATTCCTCTGTGGAAGTGATAAAACTCAATAACCATTGGATTTTTTTCGACAAGTAATCTTGAATGTTGTTATGGGCTCAATCGGAGTTAATCCCACATTCATCGTGAGATTCATTTGGAACATTTTCATAAGTTAAAGTTGTCCCCACTGAATTTGAATGTGAACGGGTGAGCCATGGAACCATGTGTGCAGCGTAACCTTTTAGACGTGGGTCCCATATCTACTAGATAGGCCTTAACAATGAGCGCAAATGACCGACGAATGATGGCCCCAATGCCCAATGGCCCAGTATATTGGATATCAGGGATTGGTGAAGAGACATTGCTTGGAGGTTTAACCTATCGGTGGCTCAATAGCTCGATGAACTGGTATGGGACCTTTCAAGGTTTAATCTGGATCATCGAACCTGGTTCCTGATCAGATATGTGTCGTTAATCAGATTTGATCAAAACCCAAAACTCATTAAGTTAATACGAGGTCATTGCTGACATCATCCTGGTCCCATGGACACGTGGTGGCTCGATATTGGTGCCGACAAAATAAATAAATGATTTAAAAACAAAATTTTCTCATTGGCCACATATGCAAGCCACAAGTGTGTACAAGCACCATGACCTTGAATGCAAATCTTAGGGGCATATCATTATGTCGTAAGGCATTCCCTCTTATAGAAGCATATGTCTTCGGATGGGATATTTGTTGCACCTTGTTTGCTGATTTTGTTAGACAACCATTAGAGGCTTGTACATTATCTATTCATGTTAACCTCATGTTGAAATCTGATTCCCCTAATCCCACCATTGTATTCATATCCTTTTGGAATGGAAGTGACAATGGCTTTAGTTTTTTCCTCCACTTTCCCCAAACTATTCTCCTAACCACTTTCATTAGAAGTTGTTTTGGAATTCCTGTCTTGCTCATAAGAGCCACTTGTAGTGATTTGTAGCTATCGGAATCTAAAAACACTATTGTAAAACCTATATTCTCTTGTACTCCGCTACAGTAGAGAATCTTTAGAGACAAAGTTTGACAAAAAACTACTTGAAATTTCACTCAACATTGATATTTTGACTCGACAATGGGAAACTCTTAGTTTGGGGTGAATTGCTCCCAATTTTAAAATGGGTGAAATCACAAAATGTCGATAGCAGGAAATTGTTAGGTCTCCAAGCAGTATTGTGGTCGCCTTGACTTAGAAGATTCAATCTTCACTATTCATGTCATGGATTACACCGTGCTAAATAATTTAAGTGCATTGATCATTTCTTAATCCCTTACTCAAGCATACATCATTAGGGATTTTTCCATCACTAATTCTCCAGGTCTACTTAACATCACCTTTATTCCAAAAAAGGGAAACAACTCTTATGCATTTATGAATGGTATTGATATTTTATTAATGCCTAACCTATTCAAAAAAACAATAACTCTTGTTGGAATGAGTGTACAATACAATATTGACTTGAGCAACACATTGCAAACCATGGTTAGATTCAATGTAGGAGAACAATCTCTTTAAGTAGTTTGAGATTCAGATCTCAACAGAACATGGTATGATGATTTACCCATGATTCACCCCATATTTTTGGAGTTGCTTATGTGATAACTATTGATATTGATGCCCAAAGAAGGATGTTGCACTTTGGCAATGGACCAAAATATATTTCAACGTCGAAAGTATCCATTACTATACATTCCATGGGTCCATAGTATTGCATTAACGTGAAATACAATTTGACTTGTATAGTATTAGTGGATTTTGGTTTTATTTACTTAGTTTTCCTCCACTTTTGTGAAATTATTTACACACAACCAAAAGAAAGAGTTTTTTATATTTTCGTAAACAACCAGACTACTGAAACACATTTTGATATGATAGCATTGACCTAATCATGAAACACTCCAATCTTCAGGGGTTATGTTGTTTATGTTCAACCTCATTCCAGTGGCACAAACTTATGGGTTGCTCTCCATCCTAATCCATCTACTAAGTCATAGTTTTATGATGTAATCCTAAATGGGTTGGATGAGTTTGAATGGATGATACCTCAAAAAATCTTGTAGGACCTATTATCACAGGATTTGTGGTTGTGAAAATCCCAACACAAGATCACCAAATCTTGTGTAACTACAGGATATCATATCACTATAACATTAGTAAGAAATCCCCACATTTTGGTGATGGAGGATATCCACCATAGGGGAGGCTTCCCAGTGATCTCAAGGGATCAAAGAAGCAAGTTTGTTAGCCAAGCCTACCACCCCCTCTCTTTATCACCTAAGTCCAGGTATAGGTCAAGGAGAACTAGGAGGTAAAAGATTTCTTGGGTACTT
>WSFP011404496.1:0-25814 GCA_009831015.1 Picea engelmannii | reverse complement strand
TGAAACTGGGAATACATTTTTGTGCTACTGTATAGACTCTTATTGCATAATAAAATTACAGTCTCCTTTCGCTTTCAATATCAGAAATATTCATGTTTCCTTTTCTGTATTTCATTTCAGTTTATCTTAGCTTATGAAGATTGCCATCTCTTTATTGAGCTCATAGACTTGAAGTGAAGGATTTCTTTCTATCTTGCATTAATCCCTACATCCAGTTGTATTTGGCAATCAAGATTAGTGTTTTTTTTTTGACAAGAACGGTTATGTTGCATTAATTGACTCTCTGGCAAGCCAGAATCAGAAAGTTACATAGCTGAAGAAGATTGGTGACCTCTAACAGTGCTGCCAACCTTCTTGTGAATGTCTTGGGAACCCAATCCCATCTGCTTATTGAGCTAATTCGAGAAAATGACAAAAATTGCATACATGAGTAAATTCTCACAAATTGTGAGCATAGTAGAAGACAGAAGCAAAGCATTAAACCGAGGGGAATGAAGATTTCCCCTTAATGTAGGGATCTATCTTTTTCTGGGAACCTAGAGAAATATTGGAGGCCACCTCCTTTTCTCTGCGCGCTTTATTGGTCTTTCGCCCTCGGGTAAGGGGTGGAGACGGAACTGCGTTGTCATCAGGTTCAGAGGTATCCACAGAGCCGCTGGTGGGGACTGAAATAACTAGACCTGCAGAGGCAGGGGGTTCCGGAACTGAAGCCCTGGGTTCTTTTACTACCATTGCTTCTGGAGGGGTGGAATCCGGAGGGCTTTCATCTATCGGAGGATCTGCCATAACTTTTGTTACTTCTGGCTCTCGGGCTTCATCATCCTTCAGCACATCAAAGCTGTTTTTATTTTCTAGAGATGCCTCTGCCGTGTGGGGCTTGGACTGGCAGATCCTTTCGCCTTGGCTACCATCGTCGGTTAGTTACTGGCTGAAAATCATCTTCTTTGACTGGTCCCGGCTCCTCAGAGGATTTGGGGAAGCTTTTGGTGAAATGACCGTAAGCATGGCACCGGAGGCACTTAAACGGAATTTGCTCGTAGTCTAGCTCTTGGATATGGCACCATTCCCCCAGTGAGATCTTAATGGCATACGGAAGTCCTTTCTCGAGATTAACCTCAACACAAATACGAGCGCAGGTATACTGATCCCCCTTTGGCTCCGCACTGTCCAGGAAACACCCAAGCTTTTTTCCAATGTCCTCCAGAGAGCTTAACCCCCAAAGATGCAAGGAGAGGTGAGGCAGTCTAACCCATACTGGCGCTGTTGTGATCTCGGCTCCGGGGTTGAAGTCAAGAGTCCAGGGGGCTAAGAACAGCCCTCTCGACCCCATGAAATAGGGTCCGGATCTGAAAACTAGGTCCCGGTCCACTTTCCTCTCGAAGTTGAAGACAAAAAAACCCCTGCCTACTGCGCACAGAGAAACTTCTCCCTGTTTCAGCATCTTCCAACGCTCATCCATCCATGCCTCCACGGTTTTGGGACTTGGCCACAACCCCGTAAACTTGCCGATGAGGGCATTTTCTGCTAGAAGGAGGGCAAAATTGCAAGGGTCCTCTGGAGAAAGCTCCAGAGAAGGGATCTCCTCCATCTTCTTAACAAACTTAGACGAGACAGAAGGCTTGGATTTAGGTCCTGCTGAGCGGACTAATGTTTTGAAAGCTTCCAAAGGATCTTTTTCCATCTCGGCAATCGGGATAGGGGCCATCGTAGTAGACAGCGACCACCAGCAAGCAAGAGGCGGAGAAAGTCGCAGAGGCCACACGCATGCAATCCAGGCGCATGCCCCACAGGAACACTTTGATCCGCGGCCCTATAACCTGGTCACTGCTAGACGCGTCCCTGCAAAAAAACGATCGACCTCCTACAACGGAGGCCAATACCTCTGCTCCAAAACGCGTGCGAACACTCAGGCGAGATGCTGAAACACCAAACCGCTGCCCTGGACCAGACCACTTCTCCTGCAAGCTTGGGGAATGTCGATCCGCGGCCCTGGATGCTCAGCTGCTACAGTCTGCGTCCCTGCACTCGAAAACCAGAGCGAGGCGGCTAGGGTTTGGTCCCTAGCCGCGATGACTTCTCTCGCCTCATCTTCATAATATGTGATACGAAAAGGTGTAAAGGTGGTGAGCTTGGCTCAGAACGATTAATTAGGCAGCGAGCAACACCCATGTTCGGGTTTGAACCCGATACCTGACCGTCATTACATGACCGAACTTACCACTACGCCGCACCCACGACCTTCAAAAGGTGAGTGGGCTTGGCCCGGAAACGGTTAAACTCTCACGGCGAGCCACGCCCTCACTCGGGATTGAGCACAGGACCTGTCTGTCTTAACGAGAGCGACCTTACCACTACGCCGCCTCCACTGACCTTTCAAGATTAGTGTTATTCATCCTCTCCTTTCAAATTACTTGATCTGATTATTGTTTCCTGAAAGCACTGTTTCTTTTGAATGTATGATGAGTTGTCTATTGCATTAATCATTGAGGATCCCATTGTTCCAAGTATACCTACACATTATTTTCTTAAGTTACCAAGCATCCTTAGCTTACAACCCTAAGGAATTTCTTGGAGTATAACAAGATGGATGAGCGTTGAAGTCTGTAACTGAAACAGAAAGGATAAGCTCGACTGTGCCAGAGAAGATGAGGAGTCTCAACTACCAAAGAGGTTGAGGAATCTCATTTGAACACCCAGTGATGTTGGATGTGTAGTGGGAACCACCAGAGAAGCTAAAGAGTTGTGATGATCAGGGAGAGCACTCGAGATGTGGAGGAGATCGGCGCGGTGGGAAAATGCAGAGGAATTGCGCACATTGCATGCACAAGGTGCACAGAAGCTATAAGTACACGGTATAGAGAAGAGATGGTGTTGTGGTTGTGATGAGGGATTCAGGAGGGCAGAAGGACGAGAGTACAACAGCTGAAATGAAGAGCAGAAGAATGGTGGATCAAATGGAGATGGCACACAGTGCGTAATGTGAGAATAACATAAAGCATAGAGGAGTGTGCAGAAGACACTGATGCAGACAAAGCAGCGTAGTATAGCAGAGCAATGATAATTCTGGTAAGCTAATGATAAATATTGTATCACATTGATAAGTTTCATTAGCAAAGATTTATATTTCTGGGTGGTAGGGAGGTGCAAGGGAGGACTGGTGTCCTCAGAGGTTCAAGTGGGAGCCTGAACACAGGGAGTTGGTGCTTCCTTCTAGTTGGTGCTAGAGAAACCAAGGAGTTGGTGCTTCCTTCTGGTTGGTGCTAGAGAATCCAGGGAGTTGGTGCTTCCTTCTAGTGGATGCTAGAGAAAAACAGAGAGTTGGTTCTCTCAGCAAGTTGGAGCTTGCAAAATAGAGGTTGTAGCCTCACAATGAGTTGATGCTCATATGTATGATAATGTAAAGAATGTAAATAATACTTATCATATAAAGAAGAAGAGGTTTTTACCCTGTATGGGTTTCCTCAGGAAAATATTTTTCTCTGTGTTTCTCATATATGTGACTAATGCTGAATGTGTCATTGCTTATTTCCCTGCATTATTGTGATCATCATTGAGTGCCTTGTAAAGAATTTAAAATAAGCATAATTGTTTAAGCACAGGAACAACTGATTCAACCCCCCTCTCAGTTGTGCAACACTTTCAGTATCTGAAAATTTAATTATTTAGCAATTTGTTTTCTATATATTGGGATTTTTGCCAGTTCGACAAGAGGTATAGGAATTTTGATTTTATTAATTTCATTTTCCAGATTAAAATTTCTCGTTGGTCTATCAAATTATGTGTTTTGTGCTTCTATCCCTTTCTTTTCAGTTTTATTTTTTGTGAGGTTTTTGTTTCGGCCACGGGATTCTCTGTTTTCCTTGTGTTGATGGTTGATGTTTATGTTGGCTTTGCCTTAGTAGGTTGTGTGCCAGCAGCTTTGGTTCTAACAGTCTGCTTTTCAGCAGCTTTTGGAACTGCCTCATTTATTTCCCCCCTTGGAAAGATTTGTTTCACTGGGGTGGTTGTGACATTCCTATCTCTAGGCCTTAGATTTTACTTCTGGTGGAGTTCAGTCATTATGTCATCAACGATTCCTTGATAGGTTGAATCTTTTGTAATCTCGTTGTTCTTGTTATTTTCATATCTGTATTCGGTTTTTAAGGATTTTTCATAATCTTGTCTGGTTAAATAAGGTTGTTGACATTCATCACCAAGATTATTTATGTCTTCTTCTAACTCCTCAAACTCTTGCATGTCTTCTCCTCCTATAAAGTTTTCACTTTTAAAGGGGGCTTGGATTGTTTGATCCTCATTCTTAATTTGTCTTTGTTGAGTTTGAGCGTTGGGATTCCTTCTGAAATCCTTTCTAGGGAATGTGCGTTCTTTGATTGGTCTAATTCCATTCTTGAGATCTTATTCAACAATTCTTTAATTATCCTCGCCATGTCATCCATCTTGTCTTCAGAAGACATACTTGATCCAGAGGGTCCCGCTTGCTCTCGGTACCATCTGGTTTCCCTATTTCATGTTTCAAACTTTGTTTTTATCTTACCTGATGCATCATATTTGATTCGATTTCTAAGGCATCATCTTGCATTTTAGTGAGGTCTACTGATATTCTCTCCCTCAACAACAGGGAAAAATCAAGATCAAAAGACCTGTGAAAGTTACTTTCGCTGCGGGTTGGGAAGGTTTGACCTCAGCTGGAATTTTATTATGCAATTTATTAAACCTTTGGATAAACTCAAGAACTAATTTAGAGTTTTTCTTTCTCAAAGCCCCAAATTCAGTTAGATAGTAGATATGGTCTTTCCTTTCTCCCCATTGTCTGATAAAAACATTTTCCAGTTCATCGTATGACCGTATTGATCATGCTGCTAGACCTCGGAACCAAGTTCTCATCTTTCCTTCAAAATTATGAACCAGGAGTCTCGAATAAATATCCTCATGTTCAAGACCAAGGATGTCCACAAATTGATCAAAGAAATTGATGTGTTCAGTTGCGGTTAAATCACCTTCTCCTGTGAATTTTGGCATGTTTTTCATGTAATTTCCGAGTAGATCGTGGAGAGGAACTGGGAGGACCAAAGAAGAATGCCTAGCAGCCACTTTGGAAAATATTCGAGGGAGTGGTACTTGACCACCTAATCCTCCTCCCCCAGCACCACCTATGGCTCCACCCCTATCCCCACCTCCTCCAGCCACAACCATTAATAATTTAGAGGGTGAAACTTGTAGATTAGAAGGAAGAGTTTTAAAGGGGTGTGGTAACCCTTCAGTTGGGGCTGAAGAGGGAAAGATGATTTCATAAAACTGGTCATCAAGGGACAGGAAACTTGAAAAAGAAGGACTTGGAAATCGTTGGTTCGTTTCTTCAGACTCATGGGATGAATATACAGGAGAATCAGCAAGAGTCGAGTCAAGGTATACAGTATATTCGTCAAAGTTATGAGAGATGGTAAATTGAACTTTGGGAAGTGAAGAAATGTTAATTGAAGTGGGGAGTGAGATAGATATTTTACTTCTATAGGTGAAAGGAACAGTTGAGAAAGTCTCAGTTTTAAATTCGGGTAAGACCAATCCCGGCTCTAGGGTTTCAATTCGATTGGTGGATAGTTCTTCGCAAAGGAGTGGAGTATTCAAATTTTCAAGTAGATCCTTAGTTTTCAACTATGTGAATTTAGGTTGATAAACCTTATTTGTCGATGAAGCAGTCTTTTTAAGGCATATTCTTGATTTCAAATTTTTTCTTGGGTCGGATACAGGAAAAGTATGTTTGTCATCTGGATTCTTATTGGTATTCTTTCGGTTAAAAGCCAGTTTATTAATCGTGGAGTCACCAAGTGAAAGATGAAAGTAGCCTTATAAAGTTTTCAATCTTTGTTCACTACCAAAGAAAGAAATTATCAATGTCGTTCCTCCTAGGGAAAATAGTTTCGTTTATTCATCCCCAGCAATGGCGTCAAAAAGATATTGTTCCAGAGTTTATACTTAAGGATTTAAAATATCAATTCTAGGCATCCGAAAAAGGTAGAGAGGGTTAAGGTATAAAATGTATCAGTTACTAAAAATAAAAGCTATGGTTGGTTTCTTAACTGTCTCTGACCAGCTTCCCAGTGTTCCAAGATGTTAATATCTCATTCAATTGTTGCCCACGAACATTCTAATTCAACCCAGGTGTTTGTTGTCTGCAAGATAGTGTTAAATAAGTTTAAAGCAATGCTAGTCTGATCTGAAAGGCCGAGTTCTATATTGGGATGTCTTGTAACTAGTATAGTCATGAAGGATAAAGGTTAAAAACTCTATTACTTTGTTTTCAAGGTTTGTTATTTCTATTTCAGATTATAAGAGAAAAGTTCCCAAACTTAAATTAATAATATAACAGTTTCAGAGGTCGTTTCCCATTCCTGAGTCAAATTAAAAACAAATCATGAAAGTGATGGCGGAAGAACACAAAGTTGTTTAAACAAGGCAAGGCATCAATCATGGAGGAATCTCACTTTTCAACAGAGCAAGAAGAAAGACAAGAGATCTCTAATGAAGCATAAAAATATAGTAATCTCAATAATCTACAGGTCTTGAGCCTACTAATAGAAAGCACAGAGGAAAGATTGTAAACAATTAGATAACCAAATAACTCCTAACCACAATAGATCTTGTACTTAATTGCAGTTAAACATTCATCAGAGACATATAAGGTAAATATGTTGAAAATGAAAGTAAAGAGGCACACATAACTCGGGGTCGACAGAATCTGGAATCTATGTTTTGTATTCTCATTAATCACTGTAAATGAAGAAATATTCTCTAGTACAATCAACCGCAAAAAATCCTTTTCTCAGTCTTATGAAATTATATTTATACAAAGTCACCAATACTTGACGATTGGTAATTTCCTAACTCCTAGGGACTAATGGTTACAAAAATGCAAACTTGAACCGTTTGCATGGTTATCTTTTACTTTTCTATCATCTTGATAATATGAGCCTACAACATGATACTTCATTGTTTCTTTGAAGTATCTCCTTCTTTTGGTCCGAGACATTCAATGCATTTTTCTATAAAATGCACAAAAAATCTAGGAGGCTCTGGTATATCCTTTGCCTCAAACAAATAAAGATTCCTCTGAATTTTCGGAAATTGGTCTTCAAACCCTTTGTCAAAAAACTTAACTGATTGCAATTTTAAATTTGGCTTCACCAACCACCTATCTATTTGGGTAACATCAACCTCTTTTAATTGCGAAATTTCTATCTGAATTTCATTCAAATTCTCTTTGAGTTTCAGTTGATGTCTTACAATATTGATCTGCCCTAATAGCCTAAGACAATTGTCTTTACCGACACCCAATGATCCTTTGTCTAGTAAATCAAAGGTCTCTTCACAATCATCCTTGACTTCCTTGGCCATTTTCTTGATTTCGACTATGTTGTCCTCCCATACTTTAAGCATGATATCACCCCTGATCTTCTCTGCAACAGACAACCTTGGAGTTTCTAATACCTCTTCTTTTGCCGAAAGTACAACTACCTTTTGAAACGTAGCCCAGGCTGCTTTAGCCTCTTTTTCTTTAAGAACAATGTTATCAAAAGATTGACTTACCTCTTGGAAATAGTTCTAAATAACCTCTACTTTAGAAATTAATCTTTGTTGCTTTGCTTCTATCTTCATATGCACCTCCAGTGCTTGGGCTTGAAAAAAATTTAAATCTATCACCTAATTTTGAATAGAATTCAACCTATCCTTCAACTGTCTCACTAATTCTTCCTGATAGATGACCTATCCCTGACTAGATTTCATCTTCTTATACATCTCATCCAAGATAGATTTGAGTTGTCGAATCTCTTGTTTGTCAGCAGCTCTAGCTTTTTCCAACCCTTTATTTATTTCCTCTCTAATACTACTCTCTGAGTTCTTTATTTGGCCTTGTAGCTAGGTTATCATTTGATTCTTATGCTTCAACCTTGTTTTTAGATTGTCAACTAAAAATAAGTTAGTCGTTTCCAAAGCTCTCATAGAGCCTGCTACCTCAGTGGTGAAATATTCCTCTTCTAGGTTCTGTCCATCTATGAGCACTTTGTGTTTCTTTACCATTGTGCCTTCTCTCAAATGCATTTCCTGTTTCACTACTGCTTTCCTCTTCTTACTGAAAAAATAATCATAGGAAGGTATCTCTTCTCTATATATTAGAGTGAGTTCACTTACATATATAACTTCTAGACGAGGAGTCCCAAATGTTGACTGTAAAGGAGTCAATGATGTAATAGGGTTGCCCAACTCTGTAGATTGGGTTTCTCCCACTATTTTGGGAATATCAACAGAAATAGTCGATGATGAAGGTGGAATCGTTTGACTCGAATTTGGAGGTGTCTCAAGCTCAAACTTTGTTCCCAACCTTGGGTACTATGTTTGTGAAGCTTCTACTTTTTGTGAAGACGCTTCAGTTTTCTTTGGATTTTGTTCTGCAATATTCTCGTCAGAAAGCTTTGAGTTGAATCCTGGGGGTATGCTTTCTTGTTCTAGAGGAGAGGTTACCATTTCTCCCTATAGTATATTTGGAAAACCACTTCGTATGTGCTTCTGGAAAGAAATAAAGTTGGTCTACAAGTCAGGGGGTAACGCCTGAACTCTCTCTAATATCTCCTCATATGCTCTAGCTCCTTTGAATATGTCGTCATAGGGGGCGTTTTCATGCTCAAACATTTTCATGTTGCAATGATCTAGATGATTACCCACAATTTTGTATGGGTCATGCTTTCTGAGTTCAATATTTACTAGCTTAATGTCTTCTAATTCTATGGCTTCCACTTTAGAATGGCCAAGATTAAGCAATGAAAACTTCCCAATCTGCACAGGAAAATATGGCTAGAATTTCTTCTAAGATGCTTTTAACTCTATACCAATTCCTCCTGTTATTATCTGGTATGCCACTTCTCTACACACCAGTCTATCAGTGAGAAATTTAGGGAGAGAATGAGGGGGGATTGAACATCCAAAGACTCTGACATAAGAGAAATTCTCTTTGATGAACCAATATGCAACTACCTTAAGGTTTCCCATGATTTTCTCTAAAATACGAGGGGGTGCATAACCATACAAAATTTGGTGCACATGTATCACTACATAGTGACATATTCCGTAAAAGAAATCTTTAACATTCTCCTCCCATAGTTTAGAGTGATAAACATGAATGGGTTCAGCACAGGCTGGGTTCCAGCTCCAATTCATCAAGGGGAATGTCTTCATGTGACAGATAGCATCCATAATATATGCAGACATGTAAAAATATATAGGTCGACCTTTCGATTTTTCCATCTGGTAATTTTAGCTAGGTTATCTGACAGGATTTTGGACCAGATGAAGGTGAAACCCTCTTCTACCTCGTGTATAATTGGCACCCATTCCACCAAGAAATGGGTAGGACTTTTCCTCCCAAACAGTCTACACAACATCATTGCTATATAAACCATGTATTCATTTAACGGTGTTGTGGCATAAATGCCATGGGTATCAGCTCTAAATTTCACTGGAATTCCCCACCAATCTTTGATTATACCTAGATATGTTTGATCCAATTATGTACACTCCTTTCTTTGAAATTCTTCTACGAATTCGGCATTAAAAATGTATTTAGAGATAGGGGACAATTTATACATTACTTGGATGTGCTTTGGTCTGAATGAGTCGACGAAGACCTTTTGGTGATTTAGAATGCTCCTAGTCTAAATGTCAGTTTTTTCTAAAGCCCATATTATCATGTCATTGTATGGCATGAGTCTTGACCGTGTGGCTATCTTATGGAGCTCAGATTCTACTATATCCCTGAGTTTATTTTCAATCTTTTCATTTCCAAAATCGTCAGGGCAATTCCTCATCTCATACTCCAAGATATCAAAAGTTTGTCTCGAGGACTTGATTGAATCCATAGTATGTGGTGTAGTATTGGATATAACATCTCCATCCAGATTTGAGCTCTCACCGGCCTCTTCACTCTTCTTAGGTTCTTTTCTGGGTGTCATGATATTTGTGCTAAAAATGAAAACCTGTTACAGAGAAGAAATGTGTGAGCTCTTTTGAATGTAACTCGCTTCTTGTCTGAAAGTAAGAATGAAATTTGAAATAAGAAACCTTTATTAACCCTTAACTTGCCTTAAATTGAGCGTACTGATACAGGCGATAAAAATTAAATGCTTTAATGGGGATGGTACACCTGTAGATATGCACTTCATGCTAAAAATATCTCCACTAATCCATTATAAATACTGACATATATCGGCGATTCAAAACTGGGATTTCAAAAGGAATGTCTTTGAAAACTCCCGAATAGCGAAACATGAAAATTCATTTAATATCTTTAACCCTATTTTAATGTTAATTTAATTATGCTTAAGTTCTTAATACTTTCGGGATTTTGGGCTTCAGGGTTTTTTGAGTGTCAAAGAGTGATAACTCTTTGATTTTCCGAAATGCGACTAATTAACAATTTGTTAAGTATGTTTAAAATTTAGTTAATCACGATTAAAAAGAGATTTCATAAAAAGCGCATCAGGACTTTGAACTATTGTTTAAGTTGAGATAGCCGAAAAATAAAATATGAAAGGTTTAGAAAACCGTTAAACATTTTTAATTATTCCTTTTAATTCTGTTTAATTTCTTTTAAACAATACTTTCGGGACTTTGTTATCAGGACTTTGGAGTTGTTATTAAAAATCATACTTTGTGAATAGTCGAACCCTAAAACCTGAAACTCTTGAAAGACTTTGACTCCTTTTTAGAACTAAGGGCGACTCCATAACCAAAGAAAACTAAGTTTTAGGATATAAGAAGAAAAATAAACTTTGTTTCAACAGGCTTCACTGACATCTCCAGCATCAATTGTTCATCTCTGTGTTGTCTCCATGGCATATAATCAAGCATGGAGTTCTCTCATTTCCCTTCCCACAGTTGGATCAGGCATTTTTCTATCTTGACATCTTTTGGGTGACATTGTTCAAATCTGTTCCACGCAGAATTCAAATCACAACTTGCCTTCTATCCTATCATTGCTTACAGAAAACAATGATTGTAAGCTCTGATACCACCTGATGCAACACCCCTACTTCAGGAGGTTATGCATGACCTCCCAGTCTAAGGATCGTTCTTAATATCCCCTTTGAGCTTGATTGACTCCTTGATTCCCTGCGGGATCCTTCAACATGCAAGTGTTTCCACGGGTCCTTCTTATGAGTTATGCATATGCAAATTGGCACTAGACATGAACTCTTACCCACTTGACCGACTGATATGACCACAACCTTCACTCGAAAGGTATTTCAGGTTTCACGACTACGCAATCCCTAATGTGAGCTCCTCTGACTCCTTTAATCTCTGAAACCCTGAAAATGGATAACGGATCTTTGACTCCTCCTTAAATTCACTTGATGTGACGTTCAACTGCGATCTGGGCCCAATATTTCAGCACCTCGAGATTTCATGTATCAACGAATTTCAATGCCACAAATCCCTTCACCCGATAGCCAAAATCGTGATAACTTCCCATCACAAATCGATGGCTCTGAGTTTCCCACGATCTGACGGTCCTAATTCTATTGGGACTTCATGAATCGGGAGTTTGGAACTCTCGACTCCAAGTCAAAAATTCTTCCACTCCCTGAATTCTGAAACAACAAAATTCAAGCATGAGATCAATGGCCCTCGTTGATCCAGATCCAATGGCCACTACTCCTCCTGAGCTTATGAGTGCTAAAAGAAACTCAACCTTAACCCTTCCACTGATCTACCAGATCCAATGGTCCACAGAACTTCAGTGATTCTCCCTCTTAGAATTTCAACCGTCTGTTCAAACTTCTCAAATACTCCTCAAATACTTAATGTCTCCTCCATCTAAACTTGTTTCTCTACAAGGTAATTTCAAACCTCGTCCTTCCTTTGAATTTTTTGAACTACCCATCGTTCATGAGATTGACCTCTGTTATGGGCTCAAGGTTTCAAAAGGATTCTTGCACGCAATCCTTGCGGCATTGACAATAACCTCTGGTTATTTAAAACCTCCAACTCTGTGCACTTCCCTGCAACAACAGTTCTTCAACCACCTTCCTAGGTTGAGAAAGTATAAGAATTTCACCCGGCCTACGCACTCCTTGCACGGCTCTTGTGTTATGCTTCCACTTATGTGGGTATAAGAACAACGATATCTCTCTTGATCTTTCCTGAGATAAAACTCAGAACTCATCAACGCACTCCTTGCGAACTCTCAATGCACTCCTTGCAAGATTTCTCAGGAAGAGAAACAATTGAAACGTATACTTATCCTCTCACAAACTTCATACATTCACCATGAAATCATGAGCATACACACACACATAGCATTGAAACAAATGCATAACAGAGAATATAATCAAATTGTAAACATACCATTCAATAGATGCAAACAATAACCAAGACCACATCATGAAATAGAATCAAAGTATTCTTATATTAATTCCAATGCTCCTATACATGGGTTCAATAGAAACATCTATCAGCTTATACAACCTTCTACAATCTCTGTTTCTCTCTTCTCCTAATCTCTTTCTCTACAACTTACAATTACAATGAGAATAATTGATGCAATACAATACATGCGAGGGAGATTTCTAGAGTTTTCCCTCCTACAGATCTAACTATCTAATCGAAATTAAGAGTTATATACTTTTCATTCATTACAATTAAATGCCTCCATATCTGACAGATGATAGAAATGCTCAAGATCTGTTTTACAATCTTCAAAACATAAATCCAAATACATCCTCTTAGATATTACATTAATTTTTTTATCATTCAAATTCAAAACATTCTCAAAATATGCGTTGGTGCATTTCCAACTATCCCCCGCTCTTGTGCTTGCTTTGTTGGATTTATTACGATGCTCCTGCATCAAAACATCACCACATCATCAAATCATCAACTACATGTCCCAATATGTATCTCAACCATATGCCAAATACATACACCAAGACATCCAACAAATATACTTCTAACAATATATCACAAGATATGTCAATGGAGCGCACATATGTACCAGCCATGTACTATAACAGATCCACCTCAAAATGATTCACTACATCAAGTATTAAGAAACTGATAGTACCTCTAAACATGTACCAAGAGTTTCCCTCAATAGATCAATGATATATCTCTATCTAGCATCACATCATCATGATATATCTCATAAACAAATTTCCATGACATCACTAAGAAAGTACTCAACATAACCAGGACTATACCTCAACATAAAATGCCTCAATCCACAAAATAGGGTTAGTACCATGCATCCATAATAGACCTCAAGCATATGCTCCAAATCTAATCCATATATCATCACCATAAATTCATACATAAAAGCATGGAAACCTGAAGCATATCATCTCAGACCCTACATAAATTATTTTGTACCATGAAACCATGTTGAAACTCATATGTACAACCCATTTTCTAAGGAATTTACCTCATGTATGTGACTTCATTGCATGCATATAGCGTATGTATGCGACATTTTTTCAGAAAAAACGCATATATAAGAGATTGTTCCCATAGGATCCCGCGTATGCCTCAGAAAATGTAAGGATTGAGCTTGCCTCATGGCTTCCATTCTATTATGGTGGTTTAGTCTTCTTCATCCACTTCTAAAAGTGTCTAGGTTTCTCTATACTTGTACTCTGAGCTTCCATCCTTTCAACATTCTCTTCCTTCCAAGTTACATGTGCTCTTCTTGCCATGCTACATGAATCACTCCTCATTGACTCTCTCCTTTAATTCCAACAATCCTTAGCTTTGTGGCCAAACCCACTACAACCATAACATCTCATGGTGTGACAATGAGTAGCAATGTTCCCCACTTGATTACATATCCATCATATTAATATGTTTTTGAAACTCCCAACATCTTTCCTTGCATAATGTATTCATTCCAAATATTTGTGACCAAATTCATTACATGAGAAACAGTGACCATGGAAAATATTTCCATACCTTTGTTTTGGTTTCCACCTTGAAGGTGTCTCTCTTATGAATTTTCTTTTAGGTGTAGGACCTACTTCTTTACTTCCACCTTTTAAAAATGAAGGACTTACCTCATGCTTCGTAGAAGTGCTAGATTCAAAGTGTGATGCTTCCTTGTTGTATCCAAGACCGTATTTATCATTAGGTGACCTTTGACAACTCAAGATTTCATCAAGAATTGTTGAACTATTCATGAACCTGTTTGACTTCTCTTCTTTCCTTTTGGATTCTTCAATTTGGGTTTTCATATTGACATTGACTTAAAGGATTTTTCTAAGCTCATCATCTACCTTCTTCTTTTATTCTTCTTCACTAATTATATCAGTCTTTAGTCTCTTGATCTCTAAACTTCTTGTTTCATGAGTTTTTTTCTTAGTTCCATGGTATGCCTTTGGTACTTTTCTAGGGCTTCCTTAATATATTCATAAAAATCAATATCAAAAGTATACTAATAATTGTTTGCTTCTAACACATCTAATATTTTATCTTTGAGTTTCAACAAAGCTTCCTCTTCATCTATAAGATAATTGTTAGTTGATTCTACACAACCTTTTTCTACTTGTGTGTCCATGGATCTCCTTCAATATTGTAAGGATTATAGTGAAGGCCTTCTCTGATACCAATTGTTGGACACATCGACCACATTGAGAGGGGGGGTGAATCAATGTGAGGCACTTTTTACACTTCTTACAAAATTTTAGTTAGCAATAACCATTTACTCATTAGTTCCATTCATACTTAGTTGCTTGCATGTAAACATATCTCAAAAACCTACATAAACAATAAAGAACTTTGAACCATCACAAAAATGAACACAAAGAGCACCAGATATGTGTTTAAGATTTTTGTATTATATGTTATAGGAGAATACAATCTTAGGTTTTATCAACACCAACTGAAAAGAGCACCAACTCAAAGAGAGCACAAACTCTCCACTGCAAGACCCAACCTGCATATCTCAACAATAAGAAAGATGTGAGGAATCCAACCCTCAAGTAGAACACCTAGCTTGTAGACAAAAAGAAATCTGTCAAACTGTGCCAACAGTCTATCCTAAGACAAGTGCATCAACTATGCACAACACAAACTGTCACCCCAACCTGTCTCATCAATCTCATAATCCAAATCCGATCTACTCACAAAGATCAATCATCAAGAAAACTCTCAATCATATGCACAATATCACCAATTTAACCATCAAGATACCTATAAATATCCACCATACTCTCCATAAACCAAATACCATAAACCCTTACACAACACCATGTGTCAAAACCATACCTTTAATCCTATAGAAATCATCAAGACCTATATTGTACCATGCAATAATTGGAACAATTCCAATATGCAAATCTGATCTAGTTACCAAACTGCCAACTTTTTGCAGCTGCAAAATCTATTGTCACGGTTTTGCTACCACAATTTTCCTGCCACGATTTTTTTGTTGTGATTATGCTGTCGTGTTTTCTCTGCCACGATTATGCTACCGCATTTTTTCTTTCACGATTCTACTGCCATGGTTCTATTATCGTGGTTTTGTTGTCACGATTCTGCTGTCGTGATTCTTTTGTTGCGGTTTTGATGCCACGATTCTGCTGCCATTGTTTTGTTATCATGATTCTTCTGCCGTGATTTTTCTCTATCAAAATAATACCTACCCAAATAACCTTTCACAAATGGATATTCAATATGCTCAAATACCATACTCATAAAAGACCCTTTCTCTCTTATTTATACTTCTCCAAGTAGCTTCCTCTAGGGTTTAAATATTCTAACCAAATTACCCAACTTCCTATTTTTTAGGCTAACCTACTTCTAACCACTTTTTCCACTTACAACCACTTTATCCACAAATAGTAATATATCCACTTCTAGTTGCAACTAATTTATTTTTAATTGTTTTCTTGTTGCAACCACTTAGCCCATGACTAACCACTTTGACTAGTTAACTTCTACTAGGAGATTCTAGAATAATTTGACTTCTTTGACCTCATTGACTTCTTTGACATTCTAGTGGCTTCTATATAACTCATGAGGTGTCTCCAAATTCACATGACCATAAATCTCTAACCGTAAGGAGTTATGTGGTGTTCCACATATCACCGAAAACAACATGACATATAATATCCATCTTGAATAGTCTCTCCTGCAAATTCATGTATCTTCATTACAATAGTCCTCGATCAAACTTGGGTTCCCTACCCACATTGTTTGGATACTCAACCACCTAACCATTTGGACTTCACAAAGTGTCTTCCCGTGAGGGATTTCACCATAAGGGGATCACTTTGAGAACTTTATCCAAGAGCGTCTTCGCATGAGGTATTTCACCATAAGGGGACCACTTTGAGAAATTTATCCAAGAGAGCCTTCCCGTGAGGGATTTCCCCATAAGGGGACCACTTTGGATTTTATCCATTTGGTTCTTCCTATCAACCATGACATTACGTCAATGATACAACTCCCTTTAATATCATTACATCATTATGACACCATTTGACATCAACCCTTTGACAAAAATTACATCAATGACCATATAACCAATAATCAATATATCAATGATACAAACACATCACTATGACAATACTTGACATCAATCCCTTGACATCAATGACAACATTGTACAACAGAAACTAGATTGAACATCACATGGGAAGAATTTGAAGAACTCTTCTCAAATAAATGGATTAAAGTTACAAATATGGAGGCATTGAATAATATTAAATAAGAGTTAAAAATATAAAAATAAGAGATCACGAATAAGAATGATGATTTGTCTAAGACACAAGACCTTAATGAAACACTCATCAAAGAAGTTCAAAAATTAAAACAAGGAAAGACTAGCAAAGGAAAGTGGGAAAATGATGATTCAAGGGAAGATATATGTATATTATGAAACCATAATAAAAAACTACTAGATGAGGTTAAGAGATTGAAAAAAGAAAACAAGAATCATCAAAATCAAGAAGAAACAAATAACTTGGATTAAGAATCAACCAAAAGACTTGAAGAGGAAATTTGGAATAAGGTTGAAGAATCCATAAATACTAATGGGGTAAGATTAGAGATGAAATCCAGAATTGAAGATGGAAGTCATAATTTGATAAATGGGTTGACATTGCAACTTCAAAAAGGAGAAAGAAGACAAGATTCAAGAATGTCACCAAAAGATAATTGAAGTATTTGAATTTCATCTTTAAGATATGTGTATTTGAACTTCATCTATAAGATATGCATATCAAATATGATGGTATTATATCCAAGTTTAAAGCAATCAAATACCAAGAAAATATGATAGAGGATACCAATGTTTCTGAAAATAGTATACATGAAATGCATGTGCAAAGTGAAGGAAAACCTTCAAATGTGAAACCATATCGACACCCTCATTACTAGGAAAATTTTCAAGAGAGACAAGAAGGGAAATATCAACACTATCCATGAAGAGTTTGGACTACTTTTCAATATTCATGGAACAATCCATCACAACCGACTCTTCAATAAGAGATCACCAGAGACCAAAAACCACTATAAATTGGAGAATTTACAATGACAATACATGGAATCAAAGGAAACAAAATTATGCAACAACTATCCACCAAGGATTAATGTCGAAAATAATTGATTTTGGATGGATGGATCATCATCATTGGAATGAATAAAGAAGGAACATAAGAAAATCATATTACTTGGTTTCATAACATGTGAAACCTTTAATTGCGAAGCTTTGAGGACAAATATTTTTGAAGGAGGGTACTATGTTATGAATCAAGGGGAGAATATGTGGAGCTAAATGTGTATGATATTGACCCAAGGGAGAACATATATGGGGATAAATTTACATGTAATGTGTAAATATATATGTAATAGGGTTTTCATAATAGTAAATGGGCGTCATGTGTAGTGTGTGAATAGGTATATATAGAGATCATGTATTCATTATTAAGGACATGTGAACTTTGATGTATGAATGTATTTGGATATTTGGAGGAGGTCATCCTATTCTTGATGGAGTTATTGTGAAAATCATCTCTCTTATCTCTATTGGAGTTGTGATCCATGCTCACATTGGTGTACATCGTGTGTACTTCTAGTTTATTGGGATATCTTAAATATTTGAAACATAATAATGGGTACTTGGTGGACGAGGCCCTCCAAGTTCATCTGGGTTGATTGAAGGAAGCTTCAAACTCTCCACTAGGATGATCCTTTCCTCTTCCCCTACATTGATGCCTTGGGTATCATGTTGGTTGCACCAATCCCACATCTATGTAATCAAAGAATTTTATTAATCATTCTTCATGCAAAAAATATTTATTTACCTCTTTCACTTCAATAAACAAATAGTACAAAACTTAAACAACCTAGAAAAGATAAAAGGTTTCACGCACTAAATTCACACCATGTGACATTTGGAGATAGTTCCAACTCTGCATCTCTCTAAAAATATATTTTGGTCTGTGAATCAAATCTATCCAACAAAACATCTCAATATTTGTGTGCTTGGAGAACGAAATGACATGTATGGGTGGATCAATGGGAGTTTCTCAAATAAGAAGGATAATAAAATATTCTCATATCTAAATTTATTTAGTCACCCCATTATTTAAGAAAATTGGAAGATTGGAAAAGGAATCCACAAAGAAATTAACATGAGACACTTATATATGAAGGTGGATATCCCAAAACTCACATTTCCATACATCAAAGGTACTGAAATTCCAATAGGAAAAATACTAAGAGTTGGAAACATCATGATAGCATTCACACCGATTACACTAAGTGGGGGGGGAGGTGAACAGTGTAGGGATCATTTTCCCAAACTACCCTCTTACTCAAAAAATCATTAATTAATAATCACCATTAACTCATTATTCATTGGTGTCATTTATAACCAGTTTATATGTGAACACATATCAACAACATATATCAGAAATATATCATCAAAAATTCATCACCACAAGGAACACAAAGAACACAAGATGTATGTAAAATTTTATTTTATTATGGACTACAATCCTTGGGGTTCTTCAGCGACAACTGAATAGTGTACAACTCTACAAGAGCACCAGCTCTATAATGCAAGACTCAACTTACACCCTTAGCACCAACTAAGATGAGGAAACAATCCTCAACAGATATCAATTTGTCACAGGTACACGACCTGTCAGTAGAGCATCAAGTGTATGTATGTGCCTTACTAGTAGTACATCCCACATGTGTACGCAGCCAGTCTATAGTGCAGCCTGCATATACCTTCTGAGCTATTAGGATTTATCCTTTACATCACATACTCGTATCCTCTGCAACCTTCAAATACATTCTCTTATGTATTCCATTGTCCAAACTGACCCACAACCAGTCACAACACATCCAATCTCTCCAATATCCAACTCATGCTTCTCAATCATACATTATGAATACTAATCAAACATGTGTAAATAACCAATGTACTATAGTCATCATATCAGTAATGAATCTTAAGAGTGTTGCTCACTTCATCAACCAATATAAACCACATCACAACATCCATATGAAGAATGCCTTAAGCATTCACCACACAACAAGCAAAAGTATCCATCAAGACAATAATATCACCATACCAGAATCTTTGTGGCAGATATGAGCCCATAGAGTGCAGATATGGAACCTGCTCCAATCTTCAACAACTAGTCATCAGCTCAAACACAAATATCTGTGATTTTATCTATTGTACGTGCCCTTTCCTCATATAGCCCACATGTGTATGTGCCCTGGCCCATTATAGCTTGCATATACCTCAGAAACTAAGGTTTTTGAACCTCTGAGACTTTTGTCGTCAAGATCTCATAAATTGCCAAAACTTTGATGCGTCCGTGAGATCCTCCTCACGTTCTCTCTCTCAGAATAGATCTTCAATCATTCTCAAGAGATACACACAAAATATACACAAGAAATTCTCCCCAAAAATGTACGCTTCACAAGAGACCCTTGCCTCTTATTTATACTCTTCATCTTCTAGGTTACTTAACCCACTTCTAGGTCACTTAACCCATTTCTAGGTCACTTAACCTATTTTCCTCATTTTAGGGTTAACCACTTTCCATAAATAGAAAGTTCTCCATTAAATTACCATTTAAATATTCCTTCTTGATTTGGTCACCTCACTTTAATATTTAAATAATCTTCTTTTACTTTGTCATTTTACTTTATAATTTAAATAATCATTTCTTCTTTGCCACTTCACCTTATTATTTAAATAATGATTTTTTCTTTTCAAGCACTTTGACTTCTTTGACCTTTTGGGGCTTCAAGCCATCATATGGGGGTCCTCTAACTTCGTAAGGCCATAACTCTCAAACCATAAGGATTTGTGTGACATTCCACATACCACCGAAAATGTCATGACAAGCACTATCCATCTAGTATAGTTTCTTTGACAAATTCACTGCTCTTTATCTCATTATTCCATACTCAAGCATGGGTCCTCTAATAATACTTCAAGGATAACTCAATTGTAAAGCATCCTCCCATGAGGGCTTTCACCATAAGGGGACCACTTTGGAGTTAATCCATTTGCACACCTTATCAACCATGATAAGACCATTACATCAATCCAACTATGCATCATATATCAAGGAAACCACATCGATCCATCTTCATTTTGTATCAATGACAACTCATTGATCCATATTCATATATGCATCATATCAATGAAAACTCATTGATTCATCTATCCATTCTCATCAAGGTCAATACATATTACATCAAGACATCAATCAATCAATCAATCTCTTAACATCAATCAATCACTTGATATCAATCAATCAAACCATTGGCATCAATGACAACATGATCCAACACTATATTGGGTTAAATTTGACAATCACTATACGTGAAATTAAAATAACATGAAATATAAAATTATAGATATTTGACCCTCTAGATAAAATCTCACAAGGAACTCTCCCAACATTGAATGAAGGACACAATTATACCCATCAATATATCTATTTCAACATAGTGAAAGTGCATACGTGGTTAAGAAAGATCAAGTTAGCATTTATTCTGCAACACATGCACATTCAAACTAAAAGTATCTAGACCCTGGAATAAACAGATATTACAAATGTTATTAGGAATGATCATTTTAATTTATGAAACACTCATTCCATCATGCCTAGGTATGTGGTACAACAAACGAGTAGGTTTTGTTGTCATTGCATCAATGGTGAAAACTAACACTAATTCATTTTTCGACATTGAGAGTCTACTATCTAAGTGCAGCAATTTAAAACATCATATAATTAGATATAGAAAAAAATCATGATAAACTAACCTCCTCTATGAAACTATCATATCTAATGGCCTCCATCGGCTCATAACAAATATTCCTGCAACTCAAGCATATGTGAGGGTCACATGATCTAGGTCCATATGACCTCTCTTAGATAGAATTTTTTGCAGTTCCTAAAGGCCCAATCCCTCCCCCAACATAACCTAAAGGTCACTTCTGGTGAGATAATACTATATATGCGTTGTGTTTTACTAGTATACAGGTGAAGGGGGGTATCAATGTCTTGGTCTAGCTAATTATTTATTCTATGAGAGGATGGTACGCAAGAGGGGTCAGGCCTCCACCTAGGAGGACAATGGACTAACAATGGGTCACTCCTATAATTTTATCTATCCTTCATGGACCTAATATCCACCCCCTAGAATTCACCATGTCAAAGTAGTTGACATGGTGGTGCAAAATAAACTATGCCCACAATTTTATCAAAAAATACAGAGGCACCTCCATATTATTGTAGGGAAGTTTTCCACTTATCCATCGAATTGTATAAGAATGGTGGGAAGGTGCACTAGTCCATAAAAATGTGTCTCTTTTTTACTCAGGGTTTTAATCAAATTATGGAGTCAATAAATAATGTCATTAGGTATTGTTTTAAAATGTTAGGGTCTCTAACTTGGTTTTTATCTAGACCTATTCTATAATATCCATATGTTCCATCCCTATAATCAGAAATGAGATTTAATTATCCTTGGGAATTTGCAATGGAAGACACAATGATGTCTAGGGATGTGGTTGGTGGCAATTGTGAGGGCTTTGTGGTATTTCATAAGTCATGTACAATCGTTCTACGAGATCTCCACCGTGTATCAATTTCCATGTTTATGTTTTATAATTGTGGGTTAGGGTTTGGTGTGTCTTCCCATTGTGACTTTGGATTTGGATTCTCTTCAGGATCCATATTAAATAAGTGTGTTGCAACTTGCAAAAACAATTATGTTTCAAAAATGATAACTTACAATATCCTACAAGTTGAATACTATTGACCTACTTTGCATAACGATATTGAACAATATGTATCCCATTGTATTGAATGCCAAAGGATGATAAAGTGAACAAAGAGGGATTGTAACGACCTCCTCGTTACGACAAGAACTCTGATAACAGGTGCAATTTTTTTATTTTTTTTAGGTGTGTGCGCGCGTGTAGAAGTAACAGACACACTTGACTCTACATCGCCACTCGACAACCAACAAGATGCAACCACGATGTTCATCACAAGAAGACTTAGGGCACACAACGGGTAACTGCAAGCAATAAACGACCATAGACACAAGGCGCACAACGCAAAAATTTAACGACATACTGGGTTATGCACAGTACGAACACAGAGGGAAGGTTCCATAGTAGTAGATCTTATTATTTCTGCACAGGAAAGAAGGGCGTTTAATCTTAGTTCTCTGCTCCAGAGAGAGAGGAGGTCAGATAGGCTCCTGGCCGACTGCTCAGGCAGAAACTAGTAATCTCCATCAGGTGTGTCGCAAGAGTGGAAACCCTGCCTTTAAAGGGCCCGAGACTCTTGATACGGCACAAGATCCTTTACACAAAAATAATCACACACAGACTTATATACTAGGCTATAATGAGGTGTCTACATCCCGCCCGACACAAGCAGACCAAGCAACTAAATGCTTACCGAAGTACAACAAGGATTGAAAGAATCAACCACGTCCTCTACGGAAGACGCAATCAGAAGGGCTTCGACTATGACCACACATGGTTAAGACAAGGCATTAACTACGACCCAATAGGTATTAATCATTCTCCAAATTCTCCATTTTAAATTTCGTTAATCGACATGTTACTCAATCAACCCTTTGGAAATAATGGAAATTCAATTAATTGTTATTCCTCGGGTACATCTCATCACAACTGATTGTGCTTAGTCATCGACCATACATTTTTGTGTTAACAAATCCAACAATTTTAACGGCATTGACCTGAAACAATATCCGCAATACATTTTTTTTTGCCATAATTCCCACAATTTACGAAATCTTACCATAAAACAATATTATTATTGCCTTTTACATTAGCCATAATTCTTGCCATTTAAGATAACCACAAGGTCATATTAGAACATAACCTTCCTTAAAACAATATTAATATTGTATTTTAATAATTCATTTTATAATTGCATTTTATAATTGCCATTCAAGATAACAACAAGGTCACATTACAGCAAAACTTACCATAAACAATATTGATATTGTATTTTAATATTGCATTTTATAATTGCATTAGCATCTCATTCTAACGCATTACATTCCATTGCATTCACGGGAATATATAAATATCAAGTTTTTGTGGAAGGAAAAATAAAATAGAACTAATCATTATAATACTATATCACAAGGACAGTTGTAATATAACCATTTAATTCAGTAGAATAACTCAATGTCCAGATGTTATGGAAGGAAAAGCAAAACTATTCCATCATAATCATAGAAAACGAGACAGCTCTAATCAACAGGTCAATTTTAACAAATTATCAGTATCTGTAATCATCATGACCATATAAGGTTAATTTAAACAGAAAAAGGGAATTACTCAACCCCTCATCCATTCTGGAAAAGAGTCTACCCTAAAAGGTTCATGTGCTTCTCGGCACCCCGATAGCATGACAGGAATACAAAGGCCCGATTTATAGGTATTGTCAACTAACTACGGCGAAGAAATGGGGCAGTATCTGCAGTGGAAGCAAGTACAGCTGCAAGGAGAATCCGGGATTATAATCATTTTAGGATTATCCCCTTCCTTCTTGAGGGCATGGTTCAAGGCGTAAGAAGGTATCGAAAAGTTAGTGGAATTATAACAGGTTCTAGAATGATTTGTCGTCGTCATCAAGAGGTTAGTTTTAAATCCCCAAAAATTTAGCATAAACAGATCCTCACAACCGTAAAGGATTTTTAATGGCAGTCGTTTCAATTGGGTGGCCATCGGACCGCATTCAAGGGTTGGAGTGGATCACGTAGGTAACAGCCAGGTCAAGCATAGTCGTTGCGCAGCTCTCCAGAAGGGGCATAAATGCTCGTTGTTCCTGACAGATCGGCACCTCGATTCACTCAATCACCACGTCGTTCAACACTCACGGGTGCAGGCACGCACACACAGTCGCTCAGGTCTGGAGACTCGCAGGTGATGGGATTCCCCTGAGGAAATGCCCAGGTAAGATGCTCCAGTTGACAATCAACTTACCTCACCCGAACCCAACGGCTAACTCCCCTTAAGTGATAAAATCAAAAACGCCTTCCTGAGTTCGCCCAGGAGTTGGGTCAGGTAAGTAAAGGTCGCTCTCAAGAAAAAGAGGCACCAACACTCAATAATAAAATGCATAAAAAAAAAAGGGGAAAAACGCCTGGGTAAGATAACTGTTACCGCAGAGACATTTGAGTGGAGCACGACGGTAGAGTAAGGAACGTAAAAACTGTTCAGAAGATAAATAATAAGGCAAACGAATTCCAGAGCGTCAATCGAATTCAAACACCACAGGGTTTAACGCAGGAGGGGGCAGTATGTCTATCTGTTTTCAGTTATATAAAAAAAATATCCAACCGCAGGCCCACAGTCAATGAAAACGCCAGGAATAATACATAAAACGCCCCAGTCACAATGGAAACGCCCACAGTCATGAAAAATCACCCACATCGAAGTAAATACGCCCACAATAAAGTAATATACCACAGCAAATTGAAAAAACCCCCACAGAAAGGTAGAACGCCCACGGCAAGGTAAAAACGCCCAACATTCAACAATAAGGAGAGGGTTTTAATAACAAAACTGGTTCATCGAACTAACCCACGCGTAAAAACGCAAACCAATATAACTCAAGTAGTGCATAGTAGGAGACTGCGTAGAACCCCAGCAAGTTCATTGAAAGGCCTGCCGAGGTTGATCAGCTTAGGGCGCGTGGAAATTACAGCAAGGTAAACACGCACAGGGAGGAGAAGGCAGCGCCAAAAATGATTTTACAGTGGATACTATATCATAAAACCCTTTTGCATTCTATATTACCAAATTAAAATCATATCGTTGCCTTATAGCCCGCCGCGATGACGTTCGCGCTCCGTGTCGCTCCTGCTCTGTGTCGCTCCTGCTCCGTGTCGCTCTCGCTCGCTGACCATAGAGACTACACCGGTAACTCCCAGCCAAACTCTAGGGGTACTCTGCTTCCCCCTTAGCCCCTCGAGCCGCAAAGGGTCCACACAAATCCAGAAGGTATGCCTAGCTTCCCAGCTCACCTCTGCAAGGCTGAGCTACCACTCCAATACAAGCTGTGAAATTCCCAACTCCTCATAAGCAATCAGTCCAGTCACAATTCAGCAGCATAACAATACCTAACAGCCTGATCCCTTTTTCCCCTCATCCCCCTTTCTTTTATAGAGTTTTGAGCCCCACATTTATTTTTAAGTTTTAAAGAAAACCCTCCAAAAATTCTCTGTTGTACAAGTGTCATTCA
>ML859041.1:31700-51652 GCA_009831015.1 Picea engelmannii | reverse complement strand
GCCTATGATGTTATGTCTCTTTCATATGTCTTTTGGTCCCTTAGCATCCACCTATGCACTTCAAGCCCCATGGAAGCCCAAGCTAGGTATGTTCCTCCAAAACTGTCCACCAACTAGGTCATGCAAAGACAAATAAGCATTCCCTCCAAGGATCTCAAGTCAAAATATCATGATGATTGAATCAACTCAATAAATGAGCTACCTAAGCATGTGCATCAAAGATTACACTGTAAAACAATTAAGTGCTCAAATACATTATGTGACTTGTCAAGCTTGGATATGGGAGGGTTGACGAGAGATCCTATTGGGTAGATATTTCCCTAGGTCAAGGAGTGTTTCCAATATATCCCTCTCTAATCCATGCAAAGTGGATGAAGTGGTTAAGGATAAGACTCAAATGGGCATGGTATTTATGGCATACAAGGGGTTGTATGTCTCATTCATGGGTTCCTTTATAGAGGGTGTGTGGCACCTTCATTAACAATCCATTTTTTTCCAAGCCCATCATTTTTCCATTCTTTATTTCTTTTATAATTTAAGGACAAGTTGAAGGCCATTGTCTTGCCATGGTGTCCATATAATGACATTGTCACTCACAAATACCTAGCATAAATGAGAAGGTTGGCTTGTGATGAGACCCCCTTTATCTCATCCATGCAACTAAGAGCCATTACCCTGGCTTGGTGACTAGATTATGTTAATGTCATACCACTAAATATCCATGATCATGACAGGCCATCTCGTGATGAGACCTCTTATCCTCCAACTAATCCTTTAAGAATTTATAATCATTTTTCTTGTGGGTTCTCCTTTTCTTATAGATAAGCATTTCATTGCTTTCTTGGTGGATCCTTGGGTGAAGCATCTAAAAGGTTTATATATATGACTTTGTCCTTTACCCAAAAACAATCCCTATGGGCCTTCATCCCCTTCTTCACATAGAATGAGGGATAACCCCTTCTTGGGTCAGAACACCCTAAAATCCCAAGAGATAAGGAAACGATGGGTTTAAGTGATGAAAAGTGGTAAGTATGGTCGGGAACGATACGATGGATCTTCAAGGGATTCCCTAGTAGCAAACTCTGATCCAAATTATTTTCGGCACAAAATGAGAGCGGAGATATAATAAATAAATGCACATAGATATCGTGGATATCCAATAATATAACAAAAATGTATCAGAGATGCAACCATAAACATAGAGATACAGTAATACACGATTTCTATTAATGAAAAAAATGTACAGATATTGTAAAAATATAGAGTGAAAGACTCACTAGAATGGTGGTAGCTTATCTATGAGAAGAGATGTGACAACTACTCGCATTTGCAAGAAGATGATTACAATGAGGCTTTGAAGATCTTTTTACAATAAATAGGAATGCCAAAAACCCTAGACATCCAAAAACCTAACTCTAGAAGATGAAGTGCCAAAAGTCATGTGGGCCCCGTTTGGGTAAGTTAGTACATGAACTTCCTGGGTTCGTAACTTTTGCATACGATCTCCATTTTAGGTGCATGATAGCCCGTTGGAAAATTATCGTCGAGGATATTCATTTTGGAGGAAATATCAAAGGAACTTTCACATTTCTCCCCATTTCCCCAAAAATGTCGTTTAGGGCCTCAAAATGGCCTCGAAAGTTAAAAACTGCTAAAAATAGTAAATTACCAAAATTGCCAGAAAATTGTTTTGATCCAGTTGTAAAAGGTGGGTGGCCACCGATATCCACCTGGATCAAACTCGTTCCCAAGAAATACCATTTACTAGGGAACAATGTCAACCACCAAGGTGAAATAGGGAAAAAGGCATAATGTCCAAGCATATGTCATGAAATCTAAAGTAGTCTAATATACAACATACTCAAATGCCTCAAATATTGAAATGACCCTTACCATAATACCTAACTTATACCTCATGGAGAAAGTCTCATTACCTCTCGGAAGCCAACTGGTGTGGTGGATGCCATCTAAAAATTTATGACCTTTGTGGTGGTGATAAGGGTCTCCATCTGTGCAAATGGATACTTGTTGGTCATGTAGTCTCTCGACACTCCATATCTGCAACCTAAGGGCCTTGAGACATATTCTCCTTAGTTATCCCACAAAATGTGGATAAAATCTAACTCCTACTTGGGAATATGTGCTCGTCGTAGAGTGTATGAGAACCAACGCATCTCCTGGTATACATGTGCCTACCAAAACTTAGACAAAAGCATCAGAATATCTAAGGTGGTGTTATCACCATTTATCTATATATATAAAAATAAAAAATGAAAACTAATCTAGAAAAAAAATTGACTTTTCTAAAATTTATAAATTAAGAATGAAATCAATATGCAAGTAAATCAAAATGAAAAATGAAATGCATCTAAACTAATATGAGAAATCAATATGCAAATGAAAGAAATCAAAATGACTTACCTACTTACCTGGGGACCTTGGGGCCCTGAAGATCGGACGATAGATGATGTTAGGTGAAGTCATACAACCAATTGATCATCCCATCAAAGTATCTCCCCCTGTGTTTGATTATGTAAAAAAACAAATATAACTCAAGCATGTAATGATCATGAGCATAAATAGATATATAATCATGAAATGAAATGAAACTCATGGAGATGGGTGGGAGGGAGGAAATTGTTATGACCCAAGGGGGGCATATATGGGAATAAATTCAGATGTAATGTGTAAATATATATGTAATAGTATCTTCGTAGTATAAAAGGGGCCTCATGTGCAAGTGTGAATAACTATATATAAGAGATCATGTATTCATTGTAAAGGAGGTGAATTATGAAGTATGGAAGGTATTTTGTTAGTTGGAGGGGGTTCCCTGATTCTTTAAGGATTTATTGTGTTAACAATCTATATTGGAGTTGTGCTCCATGCTCACATTTTGTACATGGTGTGTACTTATGTTATTTTATGATATTTTGAGCATTTGGATCATTACATTTGGTAAAAAAAGCATTGATCCTAGGGTTTTTCTTCCTCAATTAAGACATTTTGTCATTTTTCTCTATAGCATTTTCTCGGAGCCACTTAATAACGAGAAACTTGGAATATGTTGAGAATAATTATCATAGTAAATATGGTATGAATTTCAGCGTCTGGGTCATTGTACTTTTGGAGATACACCCTGTGGAATATAGGGTATCTGACTAGTCATATTAACTAGTCTCAAACATGTGTTCCAGTTAACATAGTCATGTATTATTCAACGAGGATCCAAGTTGAGTGAGACTACTTGAATTGGACCGTGAACAGTCGTTAGTAGTTTTGGTACAATTTTCAGAATTTAATATCAATTATTGTGTGAGGGGCATGATGTACAAGTGCACTCTCCTGGAAAGGCCAAAAAATCAGCAAGGTGTGGGGAAGCTACCATAACTTCCACTTGTGACATCTAATTTTGGTAAGACCTATGGAATTGTAGAGTAGACATTTCAAAGTACTATAAGTCGCAAATTCAAACTCAAAAGGGACAAATTGCAAAGATACATCAGAAGGAAGGTCGTATAGGAGGACAATAGGGTTTCAAAGGTATGTTCACTTAAAACTATCATAACTTTGATTGGAATGTCCGATTGATCTGATTAAAAATCCATTGGAAATATAAAACATATAATAACATAATGGAACAAGCATTATAACTATTTGAGACATTTATCCTTAATTTACTAAGATTGTAATTTAAGGATTGGGGTTAGACCTCAATTAAGAATCAATGACAATACCTAACTTTATTGGAGATGAAGACAATGAAAAAATTTGTCCTCGGGAATGGTTGAGAATTATTAAGAAATATTGCAATACTCCTTTTGGTTTAGGTATTTGTTTGTATGGTGAAGCTGGGAAGTGGTGGTATAGCTTTCACAAAGGTACTAGAAGAAACACCACATGGGAAGTATTTGAAGACTTATTCTCAAATAAATGGATCAAGGATAAACAAAATGGAGGATATGCATAAAATTCAAGTGGAATTAAAGGAATCGAAAGAAAATGTCTCCAAATTTCAAAAGGATAATGAAGATTTAAGAAAATGTATTACAAATAAAAAAAATGAGTTTTTCAAGTTGCAATCCCTTAATGAATTACTCATTAAGGATATTAAGAACTTAAAACAAGAAAAGAGTAGCAAATCAAAGTGGGAAAATGATGATTCAAGGGAAGAATTGAAAAGGAAAGAAGAAGAGATATGCAGATTACGAAACCATAATAAAAAACTAATAGATGAGGTTAAGATATTGAAAGAAGAAAATAAACATTATCAAAATCAAGAAAAATAAAGGATCTTGGATGAAGAATCTACCAAAATACTTGAAGAGAAAATTTTCAAGAAGGTTGAAGAATCCCTAAATACGGATGAGGTAAAATAAAAAAATGCAATCCGGAATTGAAGAAGGACGTCAAAATTTGATAAATGGGGTGACATTGTAGCTTCAAAAAGAGAAAGAATACAAGTTCAAGAAGGTCAATAGAAGATACTTGAAGAAGTTGAACTCCATATAGAGGATGTACATGCCAAATATGATGGTATTATCTGCAAGGATAGAGTAATCAAAGACCAAGCAAAGATAATCAAGGATGCCGTTGTCTCTGAAAAGAAGATAGATGAAATGCACCTGAAGAGTGAAGGAAGACCATCAAATGTGAAACCATAACTACACCCTCATTACTAGGAAACATTTCAAGGAAGACAAGAAGGACAATATCAACATTATAAAGGAAGAATATGGAATACTTGTCAATATTCATGGAACACGACATCACCAAACTACTCTTCAATAAGCTATTATCATAGATCAACAACCACTACAAATTGGAGAAGATACAACAAAGGTACATGAAATCAAAGGAAATAAAATTATGCAACAACTAGACACCAAGGATTAAGACCAAAAATAATTGATTTTGGATGCACAAATAATCAACAATGGAATGAAGAAAGTAGGAACATAAGAAAATCATATTACTTGGTTTCATCACATGTGAAGCCTTTAATTGTTAAGATTTGAGAACAAATATTTTTGAAGGCAGGTACTGTGTTATGACCCAAGGGGGGCATATATATGGCTAAATGTATATAATATGACCCAAAGGGGGGGCATCTATGGACATAAATGTACATTTAATGTGTAAATATATATGTAATAGGGTCGACCTATTAGAAAAGGAGCCTCATGTGCAAATGTGAATAACTATATATAAGAGATCATGTATTCATTATAAAGGAGGTGAATTGTAAAGTATGAATGGTATTTGGTTATTTAGAGGGGGTTCCCCTATTATTTTAGGATTTATTGTGTAACTAATCTATATTGGAGTATTTATCCATGCTCACATTCTGTACATGGTGTGTACATATTTTATTTTACGATATTTTGATCATTTGGATCATTACAGAAACCCTATTGGAAAGAGAAACCATCAGTCTGATCATCCTGCCTGAAAGTGTAGCCACAAGCCTGATCAATCCATGTCTAAAGGGGGCTACTACACATATACGACAACTTATATGCATCCCTATTAGGATGATTACCACTTCTTGAAGATCGAGAAGATATGAGAGATCCCAATAAGACCTCATGATTTCCCTAAGAAGAGGAAATGACATAAGGGACAAGCTCAAATCTAGGAAGAGAAAAGCAAACCTTGTTTATATTCAAATCCTTGTAGAAATCATCAATATAAAAAAAATTCCTCTCTGTAGAGCGATCCTATGATTTCTCTGAGGTGTCCATGTCCTAGCATTCCTCCAAAATTGAGGACAAAGGTGGCTGAGAGTATTCAAACAAATATGTAATCATGTCATCATCAGGATCCAAAAAATATGAAAATTAGTCCTATAAATATGACAACTCAAACCCATTTTCTTGAGGGATACGCTCAATGTTGTAAATGGGGTCTCTATCGAAAATGAGATGACCAAAACCCCACTTACATCTTCTAGTCTATATGACAATGTCTGCATGCTCATCAACCACATCGAAGGGTACTTTCGTAAGACCGTTAGTATGACTGAAAATGACCATCTTTTCATTTTCATGTGTAGGAGTAGAGGCATGGACGTCTTCAACTGGATCTTCAAATTCTTCATAATCGATATTGATTACTTCTTCAACATTATGTGCGGGAGGAGATCAAGGTTGGACAACTTTGACTTCATCAAGTGGGAGAAAATATAGCAATGTCTCAATATGTTGTGCTTTATCATAATTATTTTTTCTTCTTATGGACATTCCCCTCCATCGCCTCTTCATCACAAGAGGCTTGATCCTTAGTGCATAGTTCTTTTCTCACTTTTCTTCAAGGGGATCTATCATATCCAAGGTTTCCTTCGATACTTATTCACTTTTGAGGTCATGGAATAAAGTACCATAAATATCTTCGAAAGGGTCACAACTCATTGTGTTCTCTTATTGATAAATTTCTTCATATGTTTGTTCTTCTATCACTTCTTCATCGTCAAGGGAAGGAAATAACTATCATATGCAAGTCATAATTACCTTAGCAACTTTATTAGCAACCTTTTTCTTTTCCATCTGCAAAAATTCCATCATTGAGTCACAACAAGTTCTGGATGAGGGTTCATCCCATGGTGCCATAATGAAGTTTTCAGGTGAGATCAAGTCTCACCAAAGGAGGGAAAGGGGGAGAGAGGGAAAGGTGAGCACATGGAAGGTGGAGTCACCAGACAAGATTCAAGGGAAACTTATCAAGGGTGGAAAATGGAACGTTCTTCAATGGAGTCTCTAGGAAAGCTAAGGGATAGAGGCTTTGGGAGGGAATATTGCCAAAGTGTCGTTAGGGAACAAATAGGATTCAAAATACTCCCCGATAACAATGCCAAAATGCTATCGCACAACTTTTAGGTTGGGAAAATCCTAAACCAATCACTAATTGGCAACAAATAGGAGTTAACCTACCCACTGTCACCTTAGGCAAGTGTCTCCAACACTTTAGAGGTGAGGTAGTCACCTTAAGGGGGGAATCCCGGTGACCGTGGGGGTAAATGAGATGGAAAATGATAAATATGAATGGATTTCCCCAGAGGTAAATTCTAAGTGGTATGAAGAGATTGGTAAAGAGTCTAGGGAAGTTTAAAGGGTTTCCAAATGAGTTGAGTGACCTGCCAAGTGTGAATACTTGTCTGAGACACAAGGAAAACAATGCATATGATGTAATATGTTAGATGGACAAGAAATTTAATATTCTTGTCCCTAATTTCAGAAAATATGAATGATATATATAAGCTCAGTAAATATATCAAAGGATGCAATGTAAAGTGATAAGCATATGATAACATAGACAAGAGGCAAGCTAGTGAAATCTAGCTCAACTCACCAATGATTAATAAATAACTTTAGCACAAAGAGGGGGGTCAAAATAAAAGGTTACTGTAGTGATATTATCATCCTTATGGATGTAGAAAACCAAGCATAACAACAGAAAAATCAGCCACAAGAAACCACCTCTAACTAGCCCAATAGGTGTCCTATGCCTAGTAGAGAGTTAGGGCAAAGTCAGGGATAAATCCTAGGGTTAGTTTAGAAGTTATTAAGCATTAGAGAGTTAGTTTTCTGCAGCCCTAATAGCTCTAGGTTATTTTTTTAGTTCATAAGTAAGAAGTTGTGTTTGAAAGGGGATGCCTCAATGAGGCAAGGGAGCCAAAGGCTCAAGGAACACTTTCCCAAAGAGAAAAATTTAAAACTTGAAATTTGTACGTTTACCAAGGAAACAATTTATTTCTCCAATGCAACAAGTAAATGACTAGTGATTTCAATAATTGGGTTAATGGAGTCAAGCAATGAAATATCTAGAGGTACTACCTCCTTGGGGGTGTAAATATTCTTACTCCCCAAGGCAAGTATCTCTAGCTAGGGTTTGGGATAAGAGGGTGTATGCCCTTATACTTCTCTTAGAAAGCCATTGTTAAACCAATAACATGTAAGAAAAAAGTGATGGAGACTAAGGTGGGGGTGTATTCCCTTATACTTACCACCTAGATCTAGAAAATAACCTTGACTTGAACAATAAATCATAGAAACAATGTAAAAACCTTACCAATTCAAGGAAAAAGCTAAGACGAACCACCCCAATACCAAGAGAATATCCTTCCAAGGCTAGCGCATCACTTCCATCAACCAATAATCCAAGATATAGCTGTAAAGAAGAGAAAACGAGAGAGAACTAGCCAAAGATAGAAAAAAATTTAGTCCAATACTTCTCCAAATGGGAGAGTTATATTATGAAATGAGATCTTATGATCTCTATTTATACAAAATGTCTCCAAAATAGATTTTCCACATAATTTTAGGGTAAACCACAAGACTAGGGGTCAACAACCCTAATATCACCCCTTTTACTAAATAATATTAAACAATTCACATAAAATTTACTTTTACACAAAAGTAAACCCTAACATAAGGTGATGTCACCCTTTTAGGGGACGTTTGGACACTAGGAGAAAGTCGTTGGTGTTGGAGGAGTTTAGTTAGGCTTACCAAAGACATATGTAAATCATTCAAGTCATTTTCTTCATGGTCAAACCCTCATTCTCCTCAAAACTTCCTTGTTCCAATGAATGATAACCTCACCACCAAACCCTAGTCCTCTTAGGTGATGTCATGCCTCCAAAGGTGACGTTTTTCCTCTCCTAAGAAAAATGTTTGGAAAGTGAGGGATAGCTTATGTTGTCCAAAATTTCTTCTAGTACTTCGAAGGTATGTCTCTCTCATACAGAATAAGGGCCCTTGGCATCCACCTATGTGCTTCAAGCTCCATGGAATCCCAAGCTAGGCTTGTTCCTCCAAAATTGTCCACCAACTAGGTCCTGCAAAGACAAATAAGCACGCCCTCCAAGGATATCAAGTCAAAATATTATGATGAGTGAATCAATTCAATAAATGAGCCAACTAAGCATGTGCATCAAACATTACTCTATTAAACAATTAAGTGCTCAAATACATTATGTGACTTGCCAAGCTAGGATATGGGAGGGTTGACGAAGCATCCTATTGGGTAGATCTTTCCCTAGGTCAAGGAGTGTTTTCAAGATATCCCTCTCTAATCCATGTAAATTGGATGAAGTGGTTAAGGATAAGACTCAAATGGGCATGGGTTTCATGACATGCAAGGGGTTGTAGTGTCTCATTCATGGGTGCCTTTGTAGAGGGTGTGTGACACCTTCGTTTGCAATGCAATTTTTTCCAGGCCCATCATTTTTCCATTCTTTGTTTCTTTCATAATTTAGGGACAAGTTGAAGGCCACCTTCCTGGCATTCTGTCTAGATAATGACAATGTCACTCACAAATACCTGTTGGAAATGATAGGTTGTCTTATGATGAGACCTCCTATCCCCCAACTAACCCTTTAAGCATTTATAAACATTTTTCTTGAGGGTTTCAATTTTCTTACAAATAAGCATTTCATTACTTTCTTGGGGGATCCATGGGAGAAGCATATGGAAGTTTTATACATAGTATTTTATCTTTTACCCAACAAAAATCCCTTTGGGCCTTCATCCCCTTCTTCCCATAGAATGAGGGACAACCCCTTCTTGGTTCAATACACCCTAAAACCCCAAGAGATAAGGAAACATAGGGTTTAAGTGATGAAAAGTGTTAAGTATGGTCGAGAACTATATGATGGATCTTCAAGGGAGTTCCAAGTAGAAAATATATTCCCAAGAAAGACCACTTACTAGGGAACAATGTCAAACACTAAGGTAAAACAGGGAAAAAATCATAATGTCCAAGCATTTGTCATGAAATCTAAAGAAGTCTAAGATACAACATAATCAAATGTCTCAAGTATTGAAATGAGATTTACCATAATACCTGACTTGTACCTCATGGAGCAAGGCCCATTGCCTCTAGGAATCCATATGGTGTGGTGGATTCCATCTAAAAATCTATGACCTTCGTGGTGGTGAGAAGGGTCTCCATTTGTGCAAATGGATACTTTTTGGTCATGTAGTCTCTTGGCACTTCATATCTACAACTTGAGGGCCTCGAGACATAATATCCTTAGTTATCCCACAAAATCAAGATAACAAGACCAATGTAAAATGATTTTGGGTTCTCAGCAACCCACAGGGGGTCACTGTCCCATAATTGGACACTATCCAACTTGATCCACATTCATGATCAAGTTGGTGTTTTCATTTAACCACCCATAAGAATTTCCCTATCGTTTTCTTTTATTTATTTTCCTTTATACTCTTTCCTCTTCTATTAAAATTTTTCCAACACTTAGTACACATTTTTCAAAAGATGCGTAGCAGGGTAGAAAAATTCTTAAGTCCACATGTTCATAGGTCAACAATTTTGTAGGTCTGCATTCATGCATTCTATATTTTTCACTTTTTACCTCTGTTCCCTCCACAATATACTTTCACCTTTTTAGACTTATTCATTTTCTTGAAAATGTAGATGCAGAGCTACATATCATCTGCCAACTTTCTTGAGTATCCGCGTCCACAAGTCTGCATTCACAAAAAATCACTTCTCACTTTTTGTTCCCCAAATTGTACCTTTTTCACTTTTTCAACACTTAGTCAATTTTCAAAAAAGCGGATGCAGAGCTACGTAACTCTCATAATTATTTTCCTTAAGGCCCTAGGTACATAATTTCGTAGGTCTGCATTCTCCAAAACACACTTTTCGATCCACAAAATAACATTTTTAATACTTAACCATATTTTAAATATCGATGTAGACCTCCTTTCCCTTCCTCATATCCGCGTCCACAAGTACCCTGGTCTGCATTTCCGTGTTATACATTTTTCACTTCCCATTCATTATTTTTCATTTCCATACTTAACATTTTCCATCCACCATGACATCACATCACCACTTCCCATCACATTTATTATCCTCGCCACATCAGATGCCACTAATGTAATTATAATATTGTTATTAAATTCACGACACATTCATTAAAGCTTGCAATAAATCCAAATCTCATGTAAGTCGTTAATATTAAAAACAATATTTAGGATTGATTGAGTTATCAGGACAATATGTGGTGAAATTAAATAAAATCAAATATGCCAAGCTATAAGTATTGAGAATAGCACCACCTTTTGTCAAAAAACATTAAAAAATGTCAAGTAAGAAAAATGAATTGTATTGCGAAGACACACTAAACACACTTGGGTGTGAAGATCAACAGTTCTAGTGGTCTAGAGCATACAATTACTACAAGACTCTTTATATTTCTGAGAAGAAAATGAACTTAATTTAGACCTTAAGAATATCATTAGCAGGTTGTGTTCTAGAAGTGACAGAATTCAAAAATATTGTTCAATGGTGTGCAAACAAATTCATCTTTGAAAGGAGAATAATCCAATTTCAAGGACATCAACCCATCTCTCTAGATCCTTCAACATTATCCAAGATGCTACGACTCCCTACACCGACCATGCAATTCAAAAATAAGGAGGTCGACGAATGTTTGAAGAAACATAGAGGAGGAGATAGATTTCTAAGCAAATATTTGGAGGACCCAACTAGTAACCTTGATGCTTCTAGGATTGAGGTAACTTCATTAAAATACCCCTTCAAAAAATTTGCATGGTTATTCATCCACATTATTGGTCTAGAATCTACTTTGTTTATATCAATAAATATTATATATTCCATGCATTATTCCTTTCATGAAAAATCCATTATTGATTGGGGTTATCTCATTTCAAATGAAATTTCCTTCTGATTGAATAATATTAAAAAGACTCAAAATTTTATATGACTTCTTATCTCATTTTCTCCATCGCTTATAACCATGTTTTTGAATACTTTCCAAGGGAAAAACATGTTGATTCTAAATTGGAAGCATTTTATGCATTGTATTCGGTCTTGTATATGAATAAATCTCTATACAAATTTTACCCAGTTCATAACAACTGCATATCATAATTCAAAAAGTTGATGTTTGGTCATAGTACATTGGGACTATCCCTAGAAGAAAATACCTTTCTCTTTGGAAAGGAGCTTATGAAATGTTTGAATAATTTACTATTATTAGATTGTTTGGTAGTGAGGATAAGCCTTTTCTTTTACTGTTCTATGTATTAGATAAAACCCTTGTCGAGGAAATCTGTAGACAATACAAGACCTGGGTCCATTTATTTCATGATGAGAGGAAAAATCAATTCATACCTATACCATGGAAAATTGGGAAATTTATGTGAAGCATACAACCCACCTTGACGAATTGGCGAGACATCATGAACATTTGGGCATAAAGGAAGCTAAATTTATTGAGGGTTTGGACCTAGATAAAAATTTTACTACATATATGGAATTGGTAGGGTACTCTTCACATTTCACTAAATTTTAACAGTTTCAGGAGGGTGGCAGAGATAATTTAGATCTCCATGAAATTGTGGCTTACCAATTTTCAAATGACATAGGAGAAATAACTAGCACCAATGAAAATCACATAAATCACAACAGGGAAGTGAGAAATCAAAACCCTAATTCTCCAACAACATCCCAAAGGAGCACTCCATCGAGAACAAAGAATAGAACCAGTGGACTGGAGATGAGAAAATCATTAGTTGGAGGGTTAGACAACGGTGGAGATAAAGACCCACCTAGAAAAAATCTTGAAAATCACATATTGTATATATTTCCGTGAAAATAAAAAGGAATGCATCAAAAACATGATTAAGCACACTTGAAGTCCAGGAGAGTCCACACATAATGGATATAGACAAGCTCATTGAGGAACCTAGTTGGTCTTCACAAAGATTATTTGAAACTAGGGAAATTGTTGATGTTATAATTTCCGAGGACCTTGAAATATTTGAGGAAGAGTCTATTAATTTGTACCACATGGCCTACAATCGCAAGACTAAGAAATTGTTATTGGAAAAAGTCAACCTTAGTGTGACAACCTTTGCTTCCAAGTTTCCAATGATCTTGTCCTTTTCTTCTAGTTGTTCTTTGAGTGCTTCTTCAATTCTTTTATTTTCTTCTATTTGAACCTTCAATTTTGTGATCATTTGTTCTAGTTCTCAAGTGTCATTTTTCTTGTCTAGTTCTGCTTGTAGTTTCTTGTTTTTCTTCTTTTCTCTTTTGATAACTTCTATCACACACATTAATTCTTCTCGATAGTCAACTTCTGCCTCTTCAATTTCTTCTTCAACTTCTTCACATTCTTCTTCAGCTTCTTCATATTTTTCTTCGAAGTCTTCTTTGTCATAGTCTTTTACTTCCATGAATAGAACTCTTCCTGTGTCATTGTCACTGACTTCATCTTCATCTGATGATGAGATGTCTTCTTTGGTGTATAAGATTTTCTTGAAAACTTTATTTGTAGTTCTTTTTCCTTTATATGTGTCTTTTCTTTTTGAGTAACCTTCATCATTTCTCTTTTTCTTATGAGGACATTTGTTAGCAAAATGACCAATACCATCAAAATTAAAACAAATTAAAGGGAGATTACCTCTATACCTATCGTTGGTTCCCTTGTTCAGTCTTTTGACGAAGTTGGCCACTTATTCATCATCTTTCGAGGTGTCACTGCTTCTGCTATATTCTTCTTGTTAATTTTTCTTTTGCTTTGATCTTTTGGATGCCTTGAAGGTTTCTTATTTTACATCTAGATTTTCCTGCTCAGTTCTTGTTTCATATGCTATGAAGATTCCATGCAGTTCGTCCATGGTTATTGAGTCCAGATCCAATCTTTATTCTAGTGTTGATATCTTAGTGTTCTCTGGATACAACCGAAAGGTGGCTACAACCACCTATCCTTGCCCCGTCCTGCCACCCTGAAGTAGAAGTAGAATGATGGAACCACTGTCAACATGTTACTATGAGATATACTGCTATAAACATGTACTAATAAACCTGAACCATACATCAACCATGCATCAACCTATACCTCAACCTGTAATCAACTTGTACCCTAAACTGTTGGACAACTGAGGGGGGGGAGGTGAATCAGTTGTTACCGTGCTTAAACAATTATGCTTATTTTAAACTCTTTACAAAGAACTCAATGATAATCATAATAATGTAGAGAGGTGAGCAATAGAACATTCGACATCAGTCACACATATGAAATAAACAGAGACAGATATTTCCTGAGGAAACCCATAAAGGGTAAAAAACTTTTCTTCTTGGTATGATAAGTAATATTTACATTCTATACATTATCATACATATGAGCTCAAACTCATTGTGAGGCTACAACCTCTGTTTTGTAAGATGCAACTTGTTGAGAGCACCAACTCTCTATTTTCTCTAGAACCGACTAGAAGGAAGCACCAACTCCCTGAGTGTTCCAGCACCGACTGGATGGAAGAACCTACTTCCACTTATACAAGCACCAACTTGTTTGAGAGAACCAACTCTCTGGTTTCTCTAGAACCCACTATAAGGAAGCACCAAGTCCCTGAGTGTTCCAGCACCAACTGGATGGAAGCACCAACTTCCAATCACACATGCACCAACCTATATAACAGAGAAAAATAGTTCTCCCTTGCACCACCCTGCCACCCTATCTTTTCTGGCTGCAACCAGATGGAAGCTACAACTCCCTGTGTTCAAGCACCCACTTGAACCTCTGAGGACACCAGCCCTCCCTAGCACCTCCCTACCACCCTCATTATATATATTTTATACTGAAACTTATTGTAGTGATTCAATAGTTGTCATTGTCTTACCAGGCTTATCACTATTCTACTATGTTGCTCTGCTCTCCTGTATCAGTGTCTCTCTGCCTGCATCTTCTTTCGCTTTATGATCTTCTTCTTTTCTCTACAAGTGCACCTCAGCCTTCTTTTACTGTCTTAGCTATGAAGCTCTGTTCTTTTATTCTCTCATGCTTTATGCTCTGCGTCTTATTTTGATTCTATGAATTACGCCTCTTCTGTGTATTTCAACTCCTGCCCACAACATGTTATTTCCCCGTGTGTAATTCCTCTCCACAGTAGCCTCCATCTCTTCTCTATTCTGCGTATTTATACTATTTGTGCCCCTTATTCATCCTCCATGCATAGTCCCTTTGCATTCTCTTCACCGTGCCACGGTTCTGCTCATCGGGTTGTTCACTGCCACTCCACTTTTTATCTGCTTCACTCGCTCAAGCCTCAAAAAGAAAACTGCATCTCTGTTCTTTGTTTCTGATTGTTCAACAACTGTTACTCATCTCTGAGTTTTATCTCAAGCTCTGCAGCCTGTAATTTTACTCTTCTTATAGTTCATCACATTTTTCAGGTTAGAACAACCAACCTTCCACCGTCATTTCATTTCCATTTTATCATATACCACTTATTCAGTTACACCTTGAATCTCGAAAAAAACACATCAGCAACTGAATTGCCAATCGTCCAAAAATCATGATTCAGTTCCGATAACTAAATCGTAACTGATCGATTACCTATGAGGTGAAACAGTAACCCTTCGATCAAGTTTCCAATTAACTAGCACCTTTGGATTAAATCCGCATGATTTCGCATTTATCTCATATTCCCACTAGCTGTGATCGAGCGCTAAACAAAATTTGAATTTCGTGATTTTGCATTTTGGCATTCCTGTGATGAAGGGTCTTGACACTCCAAGTCACGATCGTCGAGACTCCTAGATGGATCTTAGCACCGCTAGCTTCTTCCCCTCACGTGACCATCGGCGGTGACCATAGGCTGTGCCAAAAAGGTTCTTCGTATTTCATGAACTTATGAACTTCATCGAGCCTGATCAATGATCAAGATATCCAATGATCCAACGGTCCAAATCTCATCGCGATCTTGCATATCACGATTCTTGTGATGAAGGGTCTCGATACTCCAAGTCACGATCGCTGAAAATCTGAGATGGAGCTTAACACTGCTAGCTTCTTCCCTTCACGTGACCACAGGTTGAGCCAAAAGGCACTTCGTATTTCGTAAACTTATGAACTTCATAGAGACTGATCAACGGTTGAGATCTCCAATGATCCGATGGTCCATATCTCATTGCAATCTCACATATTATGATTCTTGTGATGAAGGGTCTCAATGCTCCAAGTCACGATCGCCGAAACTTTGAGATGGAGCTTGACATCTCTAGCTCTGCTCTCCAGCTCTCGACAATGTGACCACGAGATATGACCACTCGTCAATCAAATGAGCACTTCACTCCTTTGACTTTCCAGTCAGCGAAATGATGATCTTTCACCATGGGTCCTATGGAACCAATGGTCCAAATTTTATCGCAATTTCACCACGTGTCCTTCTTGAATCGACGGTCCAGATTTCTCCTCGATCTGACGGTTCAAATCATTTCACCATTTCACATATCGTGAGTTGGAAGGTTAGAGAACTTCCTTCCTTTGACCTTTCAGTTAGCGAAATGATGATCTGTGACCATGTGTCCTGCCCGAAGATGGACAGTCCTCCTTCTTTCTGGATTTTGTAAGCTCGCTTCACCTTGCACTTTAAAGAATGCACAGGTTCTCTTGGATCCAACGACAGTTAGACCGCACACTTGGATCTAATGCCCAAGATATGTCCTCCATATGCACGCTCAACCTATCTGAATTTAGATCTGATGGTCATTGGGAATTCTCAATGGGATCCGATCATCACTGTCGCTTCTCCTCCCAATCTTACACATCCTCCTGACTTGGAATAATTTCTAAATGTCAAAGGCCTCAACCTTTGATCTGTCTAAGATCCTAAGTATGCTATCTCTCTTGAGATTTGGCAATGAGTTAACCTCGTCCCTGGTGCACACCTACGCACTGCATGTAACTTTGCATTAATCCTCCAGAGCTTACATTGTTCTTGTTTTGCCATCGTTGCACACTCTGATCTTGCCATCAATGACAAGCACACTTTGCCTGTAAACATGCCAACAATCTACCCCTTTGGCATTGATGGCAACCCTAAACGATTGTGCTAATCTTTTTGGACCTCCAACTGTAGCATCCGGTCCGGACCACTCCTTTTCTCCCCCTTTGACATCAATGTCAAAGAAAACATGCTCCCCCTGAGCTGTTGCGGTATTTTTAGGAGGTATCAAATATTAAACTAGCACAAACTCCCCCTGATAGGATGGACTCTCTTATTTGAGGCCTGCAGAATATTTGTATCTAAACCAGAGTCTTCTCCTTCTGATTCTTGGACCTGTTCATCTTCATATCCAACTATGTCCTCTGTAGCAGACTCAATATTTCTCACCTCTCTTACTGGGACTCCTTCATCAACCTTTTCTTGTCATAACTAGATGACTCCCCCTATCACTGTTATCTCTTTGCTTCTAACTATTTTCCCCCTTTGTTCCTAAAAGGTTAGCTTTCCTTGAAAAGGTCTTTCCTCTTGTTATCTCTACAGGATGTCATGTATATCATTTTGTAAAACAAAATGTTGTTGTTGAAGATGTTGTTGTCCTACTGAAACACTGCGTAATTGTAGCTCGTACTTTTCAAACAACCCTTTGGATCTCCCCATTGATTCTCATCGATCTCTATTACTGCAATTTCATTTTTCTTCCATGATGCATACAATCCAAGGATTTTATGACGATATTCAATCCCATGCTTTATGCTCTGCATCTTATTTTGATTCTATGAATTACGCCTCTTCTATGTATTTCAGCTCCTTCCCACAACATGCTATTTCCCCATGTGTAATTCCTCTCCACAACAGCCTCCATCTCTTCTTTGTTCTGCATTTTTATACTATATGTGCACCTTCTTCGTCCTCCATGCACAATGCCTCTGCATGCTCTTCACTGTGCCACAGTTCTTCTCATCGGGTTGTTCACTGCCACTCCATTTTTTCTCTACTTCTCTCGCTCAAGCTTCAAAAAGAAAACTGCATCTTTGTTCTTTGCTTTTGACTGTTCAGCAACTGTTACTCATTTCTGAGTTTTATCTCAAGCTCCGCAACCTGTAATTTTACTCTTCTTACAGTTCATCACATTTTTCTGGTTAGAATATCCAACCTTCCATCGTCATTTCATTTCCATTTTATCCTATACCACTTATTCAGTTACACCTTGAATCTCCAAGAAAACGTATCAGCAACTGAATCGTCAACCGTCCAAGAATCATGATTCAGTTCTGCTAATTGAATCGTAAATGATCGATTACCTGTGAGCTGAAATAGTAACCCTTCAATCAATTTTCCAATTAACCAACACCGTTGGATTAAATCTGCAGGATTTCACGTTTATCTCATCTGCCCACTAATTGCGACCGAGCGCTAAACATAATTTGAATTTCGTGATTTTGCATTTCGGCATTCTTGTGATGAAGGGTCTCGACACTCTAATTCACAATTGTTGAGACTCCGATATGGATCTTAGCACTGCTAGATTCTTCCCCTCATGTGACCACCAGCGGTGACCACAGGCTGCGCCAAAAAGGTGCTTCGTATTTTGTGAACTTATGAACTTCATCGAGCCTGATCAACGGTCGAGATCTCCAATGATCCGACGGTCCAAATCTCATCGCAATCTCGCATATCACAATTCCTGTGATGAATGGTCTCAATACTTCAAGTCACGATCACCGAAACTCCAAGATGGAGCTTAACACTGCTAGCTTCTTCCCTTCATGTGACCACAGGCTACGCCAAAAGGTGCTTCGTATTTCGTGAACTTATGAACTTCATTGAGCCTGATCAATGGCCAATATCTCCAATGATCCGACAGTCCAGATCTCATCACGATTCCTGTGATGAAGGGTCTCGTTGCTCCAAGTCGTGATCCCTGAAACTCTGATATGGAGCTTGACATCTCTAGCTCTACTCGAGAGACAATGTGACCACGAGATATTACCACTTGCCAATCAAATGAGCACTTTTCTCCTTTGACTTTCCAGTCAGCAAAACGATGATATTTCACCATGTGTCCTATGGAACCAACGGTCCATATTGTATCTCGATTTCACCACGTCTCCTTCTTGAATCGACGGTCCAGATTTCTCCTCGATCCGACGGCTCAGATCATTTCGCCATTTCGCATATCATGAGTTGGAAGGTTAGAGAACTTCCTTCCTTTGACCTTTCAGTTAGCGAAATGATGATCTGTGACCATGTTTCCTGCCTGAATATGGACAGTCCTCCTTCTTTCAGGATTTTGTAAGCCCACTTCACCTTGCACTTTAAAGAACATGCAGGTTCTCCTGGATCCAATGATGGTTGGACGTCGCGCTCGGATCTAACGCCTGAGATTTTTCCTCCATATGTGCACTCGACCTATATGAATTTAGATCTGATGGTCATCGAGAATTCTCAATGGGATCCAATGATCACTGTCTCTTCTCCTCCCGAGATTACACATCCTCCTGACTTGGAATAATTTCTAAGTGTCAAAGGCCTTGACCTTTGATCCGTCTAATATCCTAAGTACACTATCTCTATTGAGCTTTGGAAATGAGTTAATCTCGTCCCTGGTGCACACCTACGCACTGCATGTGACTCTGCGCTAATCCTCCTGAGCTTACATTGTTCTTGTTTTGCCATCGCTGCACACTCTGATCTTTCCATCAATGACAAGCACACTCTGCCTATAAACATGCCAACATAAACAAGTGCATCGACCATGCACCAACCTGTACCAAATAACCTATAATCAACCTATACCATAAACAAGTGCATCCAACCATGTACCAAGCATGTACCAATCATGTGTCAGCTACTCATCAACTATGACTCATCAATATGTACCAACATCATCAACTATACACCTCATGTATGTGTCAACGCATCAACTACTTGTCTCAACCATGTACTCAACATGTACCTTAACCAAAAGACCTCATCAATTTCATCATCCAAATATGATTTGTAGCTCTGTAATAGACCTAGTTTATATGATCACATTCCTACAAACCTTCCTTAACTTCAACAACAAGAGACTAGCATTTTCATCAAACTTTTCTTTAGTCTTACATGCCTAGTTTTGGATTAGTTAACAACCCTAACTTGAAGTAATCATAACTTTGTACCTGT
>ML859041.1:0-17813 GCA_009831015.1 Picea engelmannii | reverse complement strand
TCCTTCTCCTATTGTGTCATTATTGTAAATCCTTCAATCCTATCCCAAGTTGTTCTTAAGGGGGGATGTTAGGATATTTAGACACTTAGGAGTTAGTTAAGATCTACTTAGTCTAATATGTTGTTAGGTAAAAGTGTGTATCTTTAGTATGCACTAGTATGCATTTGTAGTTAGGCAATCCGACGGTCACAATATGTTCCCCACATAGAGTGATCTGACGGTTCATACTCTCCTCGATCTTAACGGCCATTGATCCGTGGCTTAACACCCGATTGGTCCATGATCTCCATTTAAAGAGCATGGAGGGTCATTTGCCGATGATCAATTGTGAGAAACTCTCTTGTAAAATCTCTCTGTAATCTTTTTCTTTGCATTAATAAACTGCTCCAAGTGGCCGCGTTGGCTGGGGCCATGGATGTTTCCCCATAGGGGTTTTACCACGTGAAAACATCGATGTGTTGATCTTTGATCTGGTTATGTGAGTGGTTACTAAAGGTGTTCGTCCTCTATTGGAATACCTGTGTTGTCGAACACTATGTACAAAGTTTTTTTACTAAGGAGGAGTCAACAGAAAAAATGCTTTAGATGTCACCCATTGACATGAAATGACTTAATTATACCCTTCATGTCCTTGAGAAAGTATTAATTATAACCAATTACTCTTTCGATTTTATATGGACCAATCCAAAGAGCTTCAAATTTGGTGTGCAATGATGGTTTTTCTTTTTCTTTGTTCCAAAACAAAACTAACTGATCCTTTTGAAAATCCTTTGAAGTTGTGTTTTTATCAAAATATTTATAGACCACTTCTTTCCTTTTATTTATTTCGAGTATTTCTTGTTCCATCTATTATTCTAGTTGCAGGAGCTCATTATAGCTTCTAATTATTGGTGATTGTTCTTATTTTTCTTCACCATCTAAGATCAGTGTTAAAGAATTCAATTCAACTCACAATGGTAATATTTCTTCTCTCCCAGATACCAAAGTATACGAAGAATTCCCTATACTATCTTTTGGAGTTAAATGACTTGCCCAGAGTGCATCTATTAACTTGTTATTCCAATTCTTATGGTTGGCTTCAATAGTTTTCTTGATGATCTAAATCAATGTTTTATTTGTTGATTTTGTTAATCCATTACCCTGAGTATAATAATTATATGATTGTCCCATGATTATTCCATATTCACCACATAATTTTGTGAATTTTGATCCAATAAAAATTGAACCATTATCTGTTATAAATTTTTCTGATACACCAAACCTGGACAAAATATTTTCTTTCAAGAAATGAATTAATTGTTCTGAATCTGCATTTCTTAGAGCCGCAACTTTTTGCCACTTTGTAAAATAGTCAGTTGTTGTGATAATATATGAATTCCATTTACTTGATTTAGGATTTATTGGACCAATCGCATCTAAACACCATTGAGAAAATGTTCTCTACCATGGTTGCTTGTAATGGCATTGCATCTCCTTTCATTTTTCTTGAGAACGTCTAACATGGGATGCATTTACGAACAAATTCATAAGAATATTTGAACATAGTTGGCCAATAAAAACTAACTTGAATGATTTTGTGGGTTGTTACAACTGGTGAAAAATATCCTCCACAAACCCCATGATGAAATTATTGAATTACTTCTTTGGAGTTTGAATGATCCATACATCTCAATAATACACCATCATTATTTCATCTAAACAATACCCCATATACTAGAACATAATTATTTGTTTTCATTTTCAAAGTTCTTCTCTCTTTTGAGGACATTTCAAGTGGAAATTTATCATATTTTAAATAAAATATTATATCTTTATACCATTCAAAATTTTCCAAACTTTTTCTCTGGACTATAATAACAAATCCATTGGGAGGGGGAATGCTTAAATCTTCAATCCCTTTCATGATTTTACACAAACCCCTACCTTTAACAAATTTTAACGGTTTGATTTATAAGTCGTATTCTTGAAGTTTGGCCATATTCCTTCTATGAGTTATTGATTCAAAATCATTTTGATTGGTGAATGAGGAACATAAAAAATAACATGAATTGACAGAATGTAAGTCCTGAAATGAGCAATTAATTTGACTAGAGAAAGATAATTTTTTTCAATGATCGAATAATTCAACTCATAATCATGTAGTGTTTTTCTCATGAAAGCAATTGGAAGTTATTCTTGTGTTTGATTTTTCTGAGTGAGTATAGAGGCAATGGTTTCATCTAGAGAGAAAAATTACAATATAAATTATTTTTCAAAATTAGGACTAGCGAGTACAGGGGAAGTAGTAATGGATTTTTTAACATCTGTGAAATCCTTTTGGATTTATTATTTCCATTCAAATTTTGGATCTTTCTTTAGAAATTTGTTTGTAGGATCTACAATGGTAGCATAATTGGGAACAAACCTTCGAACAAAATTTATTTTTCTAAAGAAATATTGCACTCCATTTTTTGATGTAGGAGGATTGAGGTCATTTATTTCTTTGATTCTCTTTGGGTCAATATACACTCCTTATTTACTTACAACATGCCCTAACAATTTTCTTTTTGTTACAACAAACACACATTTTCTAGGATTCAATGATACCCCATATATTTTGTATCTTTCAAAAATATTCTTGAGATGTGCAACATGTATTTCTCTTGATTTTGAATAAAATGTTAAATAATCTTGGTAATCAACCATGAATTTTTCAATGAAGCCTTTGAAAGCATGATCCATCTCTCTCTGGAACATGGCAACTGCATTTTTCAATCCAAATGGAATTCTGACATATGAGTAAGTTCCCCATGGTGTTACAAATATCGGTTTTGGTCTATCTTCATCTTCCATGAGGACTTGGTTATACCTTGAAAACTTATCTAACATAGACATTAATACAAATCCTGGAACTTTCTAAAGAAACATTTCCATATCAGGTAGTGGATAATTATCTTTTCTGTTAACTGGTTTAAGATCCCTAAAATCAGCACACAAGAAAATCTCACTAGTTTTCTTCCCTACCACCACTAGATTTGAAATCCAATCTGAATGTCTAATGGAAGAACTTATACCATATTTCTTTAATTTCTCAATTTCTATCTTTACCAAAGGCTTTATCTTGGGATTTATTATTATCAATTTTTTTTTGAATGGTTTGGTTCATTCTTTCAGAGGTACAATATGTTGCAATATTGATTTATCATATTCTTTCAAATCATCATAAATCCATGCAAATATATCTTGAAAAAATTTAAAAATATGGGTATATTGATCAATCTCTTCTTTGGTGCAGCTAGTACCCAAATTTATATACTCTGGTGATTCAGAAGTACCAATGTTTATCTTCTGTTTTTCTTGAACCTTTCTAAAAGAAAGTTCTTCTAGTGGTTTTGAAATTTTGATTTGGTAATCTCTCGTGAAGAGGGATTCCAAACTGATATACTTATTTGGAGAAAGTTTATGACTCTACTCATGGATTTCTCCTTGTAAATTCTGGTCTTTTATTGGATCAACTTTAGTTATGATATCATCATCTATAAGAAAATTTACCACGTGCTCATCATTTTCAAAAACTTGTAAATATTCTTGATTATCTAGAATTGATGGTTGAAAAATAGTTTTCACATGATAAGTGCCTTGTCCTTGAAAATCCTCTATTTTCAACAAGGATGTGAATACTTCTAGTGCATCATCCTTTTGATTATTTTCTCTGGGGATTAAATATATATTGAAAGAATGCATGAGCTTTGACACCCTTTTTTCATAACATATTAACTTTTCCTTTTTAACATTGTGTTTCCTTCTAATGTGATTAATGATCAATTATGAATCACCAGTGATCACTAATTTCCTAGAATTCATTTGAAGGGAAATAATCATACCTTGAATCAATGCCTCATATTCTACCTCATTATTTGTGCATGGAAATTCAATTATGATTGCATGTGTATGTATAATAGCTTCAGGGATTTTAAAAATGATTCTTGCTCCATTTCCAGATTTAGAACATGCACCATCAAAGGACATCCTCCAATAGCATTGAAAATAATTTTCGTTTTTTTTTTTGGAATGTCGAGTTGCTCTAAATAAAAAAACAACATAATTTCCCATTCCAACATCAAGATAATTTCTCATCAATTCGTTCTCTTTTTTCTTAAAAGAAACTGATTTCCTGACTTCTCTGGGAACTCTCACCATTGTTCCATTTTTTTGAGGCAACATCATACAACTTCCATCATTCATTATATAGCCTCCATTCATCGAGCACCAATATCTGCTAAGAACAACTCCATATGTTGGAGGAAGATCTACCACTATAATAGTAAATATTTTTGTGATATGAGGAGCTGCAGTTATCCAAGAAAAAAAATATTTTATTTTCCCATAGGATGGGACTTCTCATGAGTCAATAGCATAAATACTTTCACTTGTTTCATAGTGTCTCGTACATTCCATCCCAAGTGCTTGCATGACTGAAAAAGGCATGATGTTGTTGGTATCCCCACTACTAATCAAACAATTGTGCAATACAACATCATAATTTTCTATGGTGATATAGAATGATGGGACTTTTACTCTTGGATTATCGGATGAATATATAGCTCTATTGTTGTTTAGAATTTATAACTACTACTTCCATTCTTGTATTAGAATAATCAAGTATTCTTAACAAATTTTCCCTTTGTTGTGGTATCTTTACCACCTCCATAAAAGGAAAAGTGATTATGAGTTTAGATAAATCATCTATCACATTATAGGTCATTACTTGTGGAGTCTTAGCTTTATTAGCAACAACTTGTTTCTTTGATGTTTCTACTTGATTTTCTTTGGTCTTTTCCTTCTATGGAGCCTCTTTTGATTTAAACTTGTTAGCTTGTGTTCTTGTCTGGACAACATTTTCTTGGAAAATATCAGACTCTTCTTGCTCTTTAAAAATGTAAAAAGATGATTTCCCATCATCGGTCTGTACTGATTCTAAAATTTCATTTTGGATGATATTTTATTCTTGATAAAGATCTTCAAAATTTTCTTCCTCAACAATTTCTTCTAATACAAGACCATTAGGATTTGGCATGTGGGGTGCTCTTGTCCTTTGTTCTTCATTTTCTACTCTCATTTATTACCCTTTGTTCTTGATTATGGATTCTTCTTTGTTCCTGAGAAGGAATTCTTGATTTTTGATCTATTGGAATGAATTTTTCATCTCTCCTTAATCTTGTTAGCTCATTTTTCATTTTTCGTATAGTCCTATTCATTTGAGCTATTTCCAATATTTTCTTTGTTTCTTGGGTTGTAGTTGGATCATTCCTTACATTTGGGACAACACCTTGGAAAAATCCTCCACCAATTCCTCGTTTTTCAACATTCTTTGAGGTTGATTTTCTTTGATTTGTTATAGTTAGGTTATACATATTTCTTTGAACTTCTCCATGGATAATATCAGGGTCAACATTTATTTCTATCACAATTTCTTCCATTTCTATTTCTTTTCTTATAGTGCCATCTAAGTATTCTATTTGGGCAGCTCTGATATCATATTTCAGATTGGTTGGCATGTCATTCTTATAAAATCTAACTATATTATTTGGTCTTTGTTCTTCTGGAATTTGATTAAGATTTTGAAAAATCAAAAATTGAAATACTTGATTCTCTCTCCTTTTATCAAATGGATTTGGGTAAATGGTGTGAGAAATGTATGATATGCAATCGAGGGTGCATACATGGTCATGAACATAGTCTCCAAATCAACAAATGATGAAATTGATCGGGCAGAGAGAGACATGTACCAAACATAGGCCATACCTATCAACATCTGTAGAAAAACTCTCACTATTACATCATCGTGTTCTATTAAAAGTATTTCACACATAGACATAAATTGGTCCATATGTCTCTTTGGGTCCATTACTCCATCTATAGAAAATACTAGCAAGAATCCTTGTGGAAGAGTAGGAAATTAGTGTTGTTCCCCTAGAATTTTGAGTGGGCTATTTCTAACCCTCCTTCATGGGATCCTTTATCTTTCGTGTCTTTCTTCTTGGTTCTTAGGAATTTTATTTCTTTCTTCTCTATCACCCATTGTTTGAGTTTCTCTTTTTTCAGTCTTATAATTTTTTCCAACTTCAAAATTTTGAATTTTTTTACTTTTACTTCTTGTTATTATTCCTTTGTATGTTTCCAGTCTTTTCTTAATTTCTATCCCTTTATCTTTGTCTTCTTGCAGTTTTTCTTTCTTCTTCACAAGAAACAGTCTCCCATGATATTTCTAGTTCTTCTCGGGTTCTTATTGTCATCATTATCAAGTTATATATTTGATGTAATACACTTTGTTGGTTTTTGAGACCAATTTTCAAATTTGGTTGATTCAAGTCGGGTTGAGTCATTAGATTCTGGTCTATGAAACTAACCTTTTTCTCTCCCTAGTACAGTCACCAAAATGTTGATCTAAAATATTGTTTTACGGTATTAAGGTCAACCTCACTAGGATATGAATCCTCCTACATATTTAGAGAGGTGGTACTCCTCTTTTTCTTAGGAAATTATGAACAAAAATAAAACAAAATCTGACAAGGAACAGACTCTGTAAAAACTAATATTCACATTCAAAATAATACTTGAGATTGGGACCAAGTACCTTTAAAAGAAAACCATGTATACACAATATTCACAATGTAGATAAATCAAATGAGTATGATAAATGAGAAGTTGAAATTTCCAACACAGTATACATCAATACAGTAAACATCGTCCACAGTAAATAGATCAGAAATATGGACTGCATAAATAAAAAAACGTTAAATGATCATTCCATTAGGCACCAAAAATATTTTAATGGAGAAAAAATTTGGAAACTCAAGATTTAAATAAAATTATTTGAGAACACAATAATGTTGTATCCCAAGTAGTTCTCTCGAAGTCTCAAAAATAAAATAAGTCTTTAAATACAAAGTAAACGTCTTTAAAGAAAAGGTATGTGTTCTCCCTGTTATCCTCCACAGTGTCCCAAGGATGAGAAGGGAAACCAACGAAAGTAACCTTGAACCACTTAGGATTTGGTAGCTATCCCTACCAAATCGGAGAGGGCTCTCTCTGTGATCTTACAGTCAAAATATGACTAAAGAGGGTAAAAGGATATTAGGATAGGTCTGAGCTCTAAGGTTTTGAAATTTAGGGTTTTAGCTGGATCAGGAGGAGAGGCCAAGAAAACAAGGTCAGATATAAAAGATTTCAGTTGCAGAGATACAAAGGGGCATGGAAGGTATGTTCAATGACACTTTGACGTTTTCAATTGTAGTGTAGGGTGGAAAATAAAAGGTTCAAAATGAACATGAAAATCATGAGTTCATTTATCAGAAGATGAATAACATAAACATGAAATTCTTACCAAAACAAAGCATAACATTTGTGAATTTTGTTTAACATATTATAGTAATATCATTGAAAGAAAAGATATATAAAGAAGGAAAATTAATCATTCATAAAAGTGAATTAAAAAAGAAAAACACTGCCACAAAATCATACCTCATGAATCCCTATACAATGCCTGCAACTAGCCTTGTATTTATGCAAAAATAAACTGTACATAAGGCTCCAAGCCTTCTACTCCCTGATGTCCAATACTTTTGTTGACTTCATTTGGTATACATATATAAGGAAAAAAAAATTCCTCATCCAAAGGGTTGAATCCTACCACCTAGTAACTGATTACAAGATTCTCTCTAACCACGCCAAAAGCTAGGGAGGTTATAAACCAACTCCCTGTTTAGACTCAACTGACTTAGTTGACTTTCCCAAAGATTAATTATCACAAAATTTACATGGAATTAATTTAACCATAATTATTATACTCAACTACATCAAGTAAACTCTCATCATGAAAAATTACATCAATAAAATTTGACTTTGACTCACAAAACTCGAAATCTGGCCTTTTTCTCAGAAGCGCAATGAGGGGTCCAAAAAGGTGGCAGAGATATGAAATTTGACTAGTTTTTTTACTTTTCTTTCAAAACTATAAGTTGACTTGGCCAAGAAAGTACATATATGTGATGTAGAGCTCAAGGTATATTGGCCCATGCAAATTTTTCATCATTTATATACTCTGAGAAAAAGTGCAGCATGGCCACACAACTCTTTTGTACATCAAAAAACTGTCAGAATACCAAAAACTTCAAAATTTGCCAAAAATTCTCAAAATTCCTTGAAATTTGTTTCTAGGACTCCTTGTGTTATGTGTTTACACAATCAATTATGCATCATCCAAGAGATCAAGGTTATCTCTCCTCTTTATCTTCTATAGGGTTTTCCTCAGCCTCTTTCATGTTTTTGACCCTAATTTTGCAAATCAGGTTCTTGGTGAAGTAATGTCTTTCCATGTGTTTTTGTAGCTTAGTGTCTTTGTTGGCCCTCTTCAATAGCTTCTTGTTTGCCCTTGACCAATTTTTGAGGAATACTTGGTCATATTTGACCGTTTTTGGGACTGCGACAGCTAGTCAAAGATGGAGCGCAACGCAAAGCAGAGATTAGGGAAGCAAAACCTATTTTGGGGACCTTTTTAGGGTTTTTGGGTTGATGTAAAGGGAAAGGGATGTCAGTCCATGGGTCTACCCATTCTTAGGCCCATTTTGTAATCTATAAATAGATACATAGGCAATGTAAGTAAGGTAAGGGTAGTACATCTATGTGATGTATAGATAAAGGCTTAGTGCTAGTAATTGGATATGTGTGATCGGATGTATATTGCAAGTGCTCTGTGCATGATTGTAAGGAGATTGAAAAGATAAGTGCAAGTTGTTTTGTAGTGCAAGGAAGAAGGATCTAGTGAGTTGCGCAGATCTTCTGTCCTGTGTGAAGTAAGGGTCATTGAAGCTCTATGTTGTAACCTCTTGACCGAGATAGTATAAAGAAGAAGACTTTGTGGACATAGCCCCAGGGTGGGGGTGAACCACGGTAACTTTGTGTATTGTTCTATGTGATTTGACCTAATGCATTTATCTCCTTCTTCGCTAAGTGCTTGATGTGATTAAATAGATTTAGTTATTCTTTATGCTTCTGAGATAGGAATGAATGTTAGATTTGATATATAAGATGCTTAGTGTCTGATCTGGTGAATCCAATCTATCTTATTGTATCTAAGTGCTAAGTCTTCTCGAATCTAAGTATATACTGCGATTCTTTGTGCTATCTGTGAAGTGCTATGGGTTGAATATTGATGGATAAACCATGCTAGATAATTTCTAAGTGCTATAATCACAGATCTGTGTCCCAGCTAAGGTTGCAGACATCTGAGTCCTGTAACCACCCCTACCTCTACCTCGGGTGAGACTTCATCTGCTTCACAGGTGTTGTTGAAAGGGCTGGTAGTTAGGGTTTGTTGGTGCGCTCTTGAGCATTGAACCCTGGGTCTGCCCCTGTGCCAACAAATGGTTTTGTTGCCACGACCAAAAACTGTGATTGCTGGGAACTAAAGAAGAAGAAGATTTGTGAAAAATAAGCTCTGAATCAGTTCAGATATGAAGAAAGGAAGATCAGATCTGAAGAAAAGAAGAAAGATCTGAATTCTCTATGCTCTAAGAAAAGTAAAAGTGGATATTTCTGAAAGAAAGAGGTTAGATCTGCAGAAAAGAGGTAAGATCTGTAAACTCTGTGCTCTAATAAAGGTAAGATTAGTTAAAAGTATTAGATATGGAAACTTTGTGCTCTATATAGGTAAGATAAGTGGACATTTTTTGTTTATGAAGGATGAATTTAGGTACACTTGATAGATTTTGTCCTAGCCTAAAAACTAGGGAATTGTTAGAGGGAAGAAAATTTGATAAATCTAATAAGAATAATGATATATATGTTATACCTATGCATAGAAAGAATGTTTGGACTAACAACTGGATGAAGGATCCTAGAAAGAATTTTTTGCAGGCTAACTACCATGACCCTAGTGCATAGTACATAAGAGGTTGGGGGTCATTTAAAAGAAAGAGAGGATTGAACCTATGTTACAGTTGTAGAAACCCGGGACATCTAGCTAAGGAGTTCCCTGGTGGAAGAACAAGTTGTCTTTGTTGCAAGGCTTTGGAATATGAAGTATTGGATTTCCCTAGAATGATTGCCTGGCTTGAAAAAATGAATCTACACGAAGAAAACCTTAAGGAAAATCCACAAATAGCAGAAACCCAGAAAGAATCAGAGAATATGTTACTACAGATGAAAGAAACCTTGAATGATCACCGACATATCAGGCTATCAGAGATCCTCAAAGAAAAAGAATGCATCGAAGTAAGAATAGAAGACTTCGACATTGTCTGTATTCTAGATGAGGAAACACAGGTGAATGTCAGAAAGAACTTTGGAAGCTATAGGGAAACCTGCTATGACTCCATCCCTAAGTCGAATAGGGTTATTCAGTGAAAAAATGGTAAACCTATGTGGAAGGCTCACTCGGATATCTATGAATGTCAATGGAATTTTGACAGAGGAAGATTTTGAAATCATCAAATTTATTGAGGACAGTGCCCCATTTACTATGTTACTTGGAAATCCTTGGATTGAAAGAGATCAGGCTAGAAAGAAGGAAGAAGAAAAAGTTTTAGAACAACAGAGACAAGAGTTAAAAGACTTCAGGACCAGGAAGATCACGCAGTTGATTAAAGAACGGAAGAATAGATCAAAGCCATTTCACACCAGAAACCCAAACTTTGAAGTTATCAGAACACCAAAGGATTCATAGAAGACTGAAGTCTCCATCGCAGATAAAGAAGAGTCGTTATCCCTCAACCCTAACGAAGAACATCAGTAGCGCAAAGTGACTATATCCAAGGAAAATAGAAATCAAAATGGGAAAAGAACCACTGAGATGAAGCTCACGGGAAAGAAAGCTAGAAAGTTAAGTAAGAAGAAGGTGAAGATGGAAAAACTACATAAGAGCCCAGACAGAACTTCACAAAAAGAGAAATTGCAGAATTTGAGCTTCGCTGAGATATCATAACAACGACATGGATCACTTCGCCATGGTGAAGTGATATAGCCATTGGAAGCCACCATGTCCATTCGACTACCGCTCTGAACTGGTCGAAAAATAATTATGGGTTACCACTAGACTGTTGGACAACACCAGAATGGATAGGATGGAGTTAATGAAGGCCCCATGTCCGTTGCAAGAAGACCGTTGCTGAGATTGCCTATTTAGCTCGTCGCTCCATGCCCTAAGAACACTTTTTCAAATTAAGAAGTTGAATCTCATAGAATTAGAAAGTGTCTACAGTGATCGTCACACCATTGTTATTTATCCCAGTACAGTGCTTAAGACCAATGTGACCCCGATTATTTTCCTTGAGCGTATATGTCCGACAATCTCAGCGCTGCTGAAGAATATGTAAGAGAGGTACTCGCTAGCCTCAGAACTGAATGAGTCATGTCAGAAAGAGGTTTGTCTATGGGTTTACAGGCATCATCGACGCGAGGAATGCAAGCCTTCCCGTCGACTGCTCGAGCATGAACATCTCGAGCCAACACAGAAAGAAGAACTAAGCATAAAGACGACATTACCAATGCAAAGTTAGTATCATCCATCCTACCATCTTACATACCCCCTCTGAGTAGTGTGATTAACCGGGACAGTGTCCCTCAAGACTTTGAATGCACCCTATTCACTTCTTATCTACCAAAAGGAGTACACACCTACCGCACAGATCAAGACAAGGTTGCGACGTTGAAGTTTTGCGACTTCAACCTGGGAGACGGTAAATCTTAAAGGATTCTTTCCCCGCATAAGTACTTAACCAGAATGAAGGGAAATAATTACAAGATCGTCCCTTAGCAATGAACGATGAACCTCGAGCAGTCTACTTTACTCAGCATCATGAAAATGCTGCACTTTGGCAGACACCAAGAGGTGAATGCTTGTGTAAAAATTTTTCTAGCAAGTTACAATGGGGGATACCTATGGGTAAACCAACGCATAACTGTTGATCCGTCGCTGATCAATAGGATCATCGAGCTTAGTATGAATGGCCCTGATCCCCAGGATTACTACCCTGGAAAGACCGCGGACCGTGCTCTTTCACAGAAGATTAAATAAGCTTATGGCAATGTCAAGAAGGGCACGCGAGGCTACAAGGTAGCCTCTATCGAGAGTGGTGTAGTGTGCCTTGCATGCCAACTAATATCAGGGAAATTTTTACTTAAGAACATGCCAACTCAAGTATCAGGCTTCATATTTGACCTCGCAGGAAAATACGCATAGGGACTACAGATGAACTAGGCGAAGTACCTGTTCAACCAGCTAGAGATTGACTGTAGAGAAGCCTAGGATTAGGGGCATGAATTCCATTTTAGCTAGCTACTAATACTGATTGATTTTGTTGCATGAGAGATAATGGAAGGTGCAACCTTCCTAGACCTCGACCCTTTTGATCCCTTAGTTTTGAAGTTCAGTACTTTATGGTACTCGAACGATATGAACAAGCAGTGGAAATCAAATGTCGTTTTTCATACATACTATAACTAACTGAAAGAATCCATATAGGGTGAACCTCGCATAACCATGAACACTTTACAAAGGTTCCGACCTCTAATAAAGTTCAGCACAGATCGCCACTTTCTATACCTAAATCCATGCGTTGATAAACACCAGGAACAACTTCGGTCCTATTATAAGATGACAGAAGAAGACCTAGAAGAAATCACTAAGAAATGGTCAGTAGACCTCCTTATTTCAACAGATCTAGCAGATATGTCCGCAATCGATAGCCCAGAAGCTGCGCAGAATACACCTGGGGCCAGTAAGGTGAAGAAAACTAAGAAGATAAAGAAATATGAGGAAATCTAGGACATCGATAGTAGATCTCTAAGGATGGATTCCACCACACCCGATCAGGGAGGTAATAATGAAGACTTTGAAGAAGTTGAAAAAAGGCTAGAGGATGAAGTAGAGATCATAAAGAAAAGGAACGGTTCACCTCCAGAACCTTCTTCCAAGAAGAAGTCGAAAGCATCCATGACTAAACTGTCGACCACACTCACCTAAGACAACTTCAGCTTTCTCCTCGCGACTATGAATGAAGCTATCGAAGAGATAAAAGAAAAGAAGGTAGCCAAGCAAGAGGCCATGTACAATAGAATTGAAATCGAGATCTAAGGAGTAAAGAAAGAACTTTAAGTGAGTTGTGCAACTGCCATTGTGCCCATGCCAGAAGGAATAATAGAAGCAGGAGATGAACCAGTTCAACTCCACAGGATTGCTGACACAGTCGAAGTACGCCTTCGGAAAGCAGAAGAAGCAACAATACAGGCCACCCAGGCCCTAAAGCAAGCACAAGAGGAAATCATAGAGAAACTTCGAGCTGCACAGCAACAAAAGGAGGCCATCCAAGTGAAATTTGACGAATATAGAGAAAAACTCCAAAAGGAGAAGGAGCAGCTTCTCATGAAGCAGGTCGGGATCGAAGAAGCTGTCAACAGAGAATTTTGCTCTATGAATGGCTTAGAACAAAAGGCTAAAGAACCCTTAGACCATCAAGTGATGAAGCTTTTTGAATTTATTCAACAACTTCAACAAGCACCCGATAAGAAGAGCGCGACCAATGAGAAATAACTACTCGGAGTACAATATAAAGGATTAAAGCACTCACTGAAGAATGCAAACAATTAAGTAGAAGAAGTGTGCAGATACATGAGAACCTAACTGAGAACCTGGAATTGCATAAACTGGAGTCATAACTCCAGGAAGTGAAGCAACATGCAGATAGACTTTAGATGCAGTTGAAGGCCCTATCAACCATAGAGAAAATGAAGTGATGCCACGAGCAACGCGTTGCATAGTAGAAGATCCACATGATCCAGAGCAAGGTAATGGAAGTAACTCAACAACTTCAACCTTTGCAGGATAAGGCATGTTAGCTATTTTTAGAGATTGTGAACCAAGGAACAAAGCTGAAATAGATCATGACTATAGCCAAACAATGCCTAGAGGGACCAGTCAATAACACACTCATCCAGGAGTTCGTCGAGCAAGAGGAAACCACAAAGCACCAGATCGAAGCATCTCAAGCCAAAATCGAGGAGTTTGAAGTAGAATTGGTCAGACTTGAGTGGCTCAAGATGAGTCACAGGTGAGTGTTGGGGGCCTGTTGGCCCTTGACCAAGTTTTGAGGAATACTTGGTCATATTTAACCGTTTTTGGGACTACGACAGCTAGTCAAAGATGGAGCGCAACGTGAAGCGGAAATTAGGGAAGAAAAACCTATTTTTGGGACCTTTTTAGGGTTTTTGGGTTGATATAAAGGGAAAGGGATGTCAGCCCATGGGTTTACCCATGCTTAGGCCCATTTTGTAATCTATAAATAGATACTTAGGAAATGTAAGTAAAGGAAGGGTAGTACATCTATGTGATGTATAGCTAAAGGCTTAGTGCTAGTAACTAGATCTGTATGATCAGATGTATATTGCAAGTGCTCTGTGCATGATTGTAAGGATATTGAAAAGATAAGTGCAAGTTGTTTTGTAGTGTAAGGAAGAAGGATCTAGCGAGTTGCGCAGATCTTCTATCCTGTGCGAAGTAAGGGTCATTGAAGCTCTTTGTTGTAACTACTTGACCAAGATAGTATAAAGAAGAAGACTTTGTGGACATAGCCCCAGGGTGGGGGTGAACCACGGTAACTTTGTGTATTGTGCTCTGTGCTTTGACCTAATGCATTTATCTCCTTCTTGGCTAAGTGCTTTATGTGATTAAATAGATTTAGTTATGCTTTGTGCTTCTGAGATAGGAATGAATGTTAGATCTGATATATAAGATGCTTAATGTCTGATCTGGTGAATCCAATCTATCTTGTTGTATCTAAGTGCTAAGTCTTCTCAAATCTAAGTATATACTGCGATGCTCTGTTCTATTTGCGAAGTGTTGTAAGAGTTGAATATTGATGGATAAACCATGCTAGATAATTTCTAAGTGCTATAATCACATATCTGTGTCCCAGCTAAGGTTGCAGACATATGAGTCCTACAACCACCCCTGCCTCTACCTCAGGTGAGACTTCATGTGCTTCACAGGTGTTTCCGAAAGGGCCGGTATTTAGGGTTTGTTGGCGCGCTCTTGAGTGTTGAACCCTGGGTCTGCCCCTATGCCAACACTTCTCCAAGTATTCATTTACTCTCCCAATCCAATACTCCTTGTATTTATCAATATTAGCACCTATGGAGTGAACATGGATTTCCTATACTGGATCCTTGTCTTCCACCTACTCTTCTAAACCAATCAATGTTTTACCTTTTTCCTTTTCCTTTTTGGATGATGGATGACCTGGTGAGGTACTTTTCTGCATCACACTTAGATTCAAAAGTCTTGTTTTAGAAATTCCACCATGTGATTTTCCTTTGCAAGATCATCCTTTAGCTCTTGTATTTGTGCTTGTTGCTCTATAATTTATGCATTTGATTTGTCTCCATGGTAAAACATCTCTTTCTCATGAGGCATCTCCTCGTCAAATTGTTGCAATGGTGAGTCAGTTTCATGCCTAGGTGAGTGCTCCAATTCTCCTTGAACACGTTTTCCCTAATTACTAACTCCCATGATGGTGACTATGGTGATGACATGAATTCTATGTGACCTTTAATGATATGACCTAATGATGATACCAAATGGATATCTAAGACCATGATTTGTACCTTTAGACGTCTCCAATATGCATGATAATGATATGATGACAAAGACACTCTTTCGGTGACCCGTCACGAGAAATGATGACATGACCATGATTTTTATTTGTGACTTTGAATATGAAGGGAGAAATAATATACCTAGACACACCAACCAATGATCAAATTTTATTTGAGAATTCACTTGGAAATATAAAATTTGACCTAGGACCCTATCAACTGACATTGAAAGAGTACATTTGATCACTGGTACTATTGGACACTAACATTGGCTCCAACTGGGGATGTCAGCTCCTTTAGGAGGTGTCAAGAACACCATATACCATGTTGCCTTGCTCATTGGGAAATGGAGTCACTGCAACTATACTATTCAAGATGACTCAAATTAAAGTGAAAACTATATTGTATCATCAACTACAATTTCAACTAGAAACTGAAATTGAAAAATATGCTCAAAATGTTGAGGTTATTTGCACACCAACCTATTCTAATAGCTAAAAAACCACTCAATCGAGTGAAATCATAGTGTCAGTGTAACCAATCAAGTAAATTCATAATTGATTGATGCTCCCAACCAACTTCTATGTACATGAATAAAACTTTATACATTGGCATCCAAAAACATTTCTGAAAATGATCTCCATCATCAATGAATGTTGCAATAATTACCTTCACTATTGGTTGCAACAAACTTGCCACTGGATCGTGAAAGACATGAAAATTTACCTCTTGCTGATCTGGAGGAAACAAGGCACCTTATTTTCCTGAATCTTCCTTCTTGTCATAATGAAATTCGACAAGAGTGTGCTCTTGATATTCACTGAATTTTGAACATGTAAATGGGAAAATTTCCTCTTGAAATACAAACTCGATACATGAAATAATTGAAGACGAATCTGAATAACACTTCTCATCAACATCATGGTTCTCTAAAATATGAATACATTTCCGATCATCTTCATATGCTATAGGAGAATGAACACTCCCTTTAAAGAGGGATGGGATTGGCTCTCGCAGACCATAAAATGAAAATACCTAGAAGATAAAAGGAAAATAGACAAGGGTCAACCTAATTTTGACAGAATGCTGGCAAGTAAAGACAATGTGACAAATGACTATAGAATAAAAAATATAAAAAAGGAGAAACAAGGTTGTTTCTTGATTCAATATGATGGGAAGTACTCGTAACCCTTACTTTCTTGTAGTTGATTCCTTTATAGGTGCATTTTGTGGTTGAAGTGGCATAACCGTTGTAACTACTTCTTTATTTTCTGGTTCAATAATTTTGATTAATTCTTTTTTCAACCACTCTTTAATAGATTTCCTTAAAGGTGTCATGCTAATTTCATGCCTATTTTTAATTTCAAATAGTTGATTTTATAATTATCTCATATCCATATTTGATTGATGCAACATGTCATCAACTTCATCATTCCTATTGATCTACCAAACTAACCATTTTTGAACTCTCTCTTTAAAAAATTCCACAATTTTGATAAATTCATTTTCCCGAGAAATTTTTAATGCATTAAGTTGTCCGATTAAAAATTATTTTGATAAAATCATAGTGTCCATCAATAAATTGGGGACATTTAGTTCCTTTGTAAGATCCACAAGTTTAAGAAACAAATCACTCTTTTTATTTCTCAAGACATTAGTTTTATTTATCATTTCCTTTAATTCTTTAATTCTTCTTAGCCAACATGCATTGACCTGCTTAATATGATAGGGCGAAGGAAGATTTTTTTCTTTCCTGTGATCTTAAATTAAACTCGATACATTAGCTAAAAGTGTATTCACAACTTCCCCGAAAAATCCTTCATCATTTTATAAGTCCTTATGTAGGTATTTCTTGAAATTTTGTATTCTAGAAGAAAAGCTAGCAATATTTTGGGCAAGCTCCCAAATTTCTTGGATTATGTCAATTATTTTCTATATGGCACCATCAACATATTTTCTTATAGATTGTAACAAACTTGATGATCCTTTATATTTCATACTACTTTCTAGGGCATTCTCTAACACAAATCTAGGTTCAATTGAATTCAAAGGTTTGAGAAACAATGGTCCCGGTACCAAGGCAACTTCTAACTCTTTTATCCTAATTTTCAACTCTAAATTTTATTTTTCCATTTTATCAATGGTTTGTTTCAAAGCTTCTCGAGTTTCTCCATGGAATTTTG
>WSFP011404491.1:0-25814 GCA_009831015.1 Picea engelmannii | reverse complement strand
CAACTATGGAATCTTTCCTTGAAACTTCTTGGTTTGCACTTTTAACTTTTTCTTTTAAATTATGTTTTCTTCCCTTATAAATGGAAATTAACTTTAACTTATTTCTAACTATGGATTTATGTTTGACTTATACTTCTTCACGTGCACTTTAAGAAAACCTTTTCTTTTCTTTTTTCTTTTTTTTCTTCTAGTCTTTTTTCTTGATTATGAGAAATAATGATCACTGACCTCTAGATTATTTGCAGAAAAAAATAATAAATAAATAAATAAATAAAAATAAAAATAAATCTTCTTTCTTTCTCTCTTTCTTTTTAATGCCATCGGGAAAATCAACTTTATCAGAGATCAAACTTGACCACAGGTCAGCGGAAAGACCACTCTGATACCAAATGAAGTGGATCTAGTGATCCACTTCATGAGAAGATTATGAATACATAACATAATTCCATATATCCATAATAAATAATATTTTATTTACTAACCATTTTACATATTTATTTCACGTATATAAATACACGTAGGGAATGATAAGTCATGTCCTTGGAAAAGGTCACGACTTATCATTTATATTATAATGTCTATTTACTTAATAAAAAACCTATAACATACTATTACATGATAAGGAATGTAATTACACCGAAGGTGTTTATAAGGGGAGGTTCCTCTGGAGGTTTTATCGTCTGTCCAAAGCGTATCAGAGCTTGACATCTGTTACCATCAGATCAACTAATCGTTTATTCCCATGTGTCTTATCCTTCATCCAAGCGGTGGATTCCAAGCTTCTTCTTCATCATGTCTGCCCTTCTTCTTCATCATGTCTCCCCTTTGTTTCCTTACAAACCACATGAAGCGATGCCAATTCTCGCTCTAAAACATTTGTTTGTTCAACCTCAAATACGTGAAAGCACACATCTAGGACTTGTTATCGTTAGTACCATGCAGCTTGAGGTTTGAATTGTATGTGATTTGGGCGTACACACTTCCATCGAACCTCTGCAATGCATTCTCTCCAGCAAGGGCCACACCTATTTTCTTGGTATCCTATGTAACCTGCCTCAGAAGCCCCTTTGGACTGCACCATGCATGTTTTGGTTGCTCCTGATCTTTCATCTCAAATCAGGTGAAGTTGAGAACAACTTTGTGTTTCTTAAACAGATGAGCAATGGGAAGATATCTATCGCTTTATCTAGTGTTATAGTACCCTGCAATCAGCTCTGCGGCGTGAGATTTTGAGTCGTAGTGCCAGTGGATTCCTGCAACTTTTCCATATAGATTTGCACCACTTCCCCTGAAAATTCCCTCTGTAGCACTTAGAATTTTTTCACCATGAGAAAGTAGCATCTTTGAATACCAAATGAGGAAGAAATTTCCATAATCGGTGTCCTATGTTCCTTCCCTCCTAAAGAAGCCAGTGGCTTCTAGAAACCAATTATAATTCCCTAAATCATGAGGGTAGTCTCACCCCCAGTCATCCTTCCCAACGGCCTCTGCACGGGATCTTAAGGACACCTTCATGTACTGTACAAAATTGGATTTCAAACATTTAGGTGGTTACAGTTTTAAGGAAGTCATAAATAAAAATATTGGAATCTATTATTTGTATCACAGATTTGAAATTCCCACTATTCAGGAAAACTAAAGTTGATTTACCTTTTCATAGCACTGAAATTCCCCAATCCCAGGGAAGCACCAGGTGCCATTTCTTTCAGGATGTGAAGGATACCTCAGCTCCCCATAAGGCCCCATTCCAACTTGAATTTCCTGCAATTGCAGGAGACCTCTGAAACTTGAAGGTGTCAGATGGACTGCCATGGAATTTGTGTAACAAATGTTTTTACCTATTACAGTGCAACCTGTGGTTATCACCTATTGCGGTGCTTAGTGTACAATATAATTTGAATACCTAGATGTATCAGTTTGAGTCCCAAACTATGGAGACAAAGGGTTTTGTTGTGCTCTCAATTTCTCACGCCAACCTTCGTCTTATTAATATCTACCTCCTGATATAATATAATATGAGAAGCGGGCTTCTTCAAAGGAGTAGGTCAACACTTCTGTAAGGAATTCACCCCTCCTCCTTCACAATCAAAGGATTATGTATGCATTAGGGTAAATTATTGTGTGTGATAGTCTGTTTAATAAAACAGTCAATAAAATTGTTTGTTTAATAGAACAACTAGTAAAATTGTTGCATATTTTTACATTAGGTTACAATTGCTAAGGATTTCTCCTCTTTCCACCTCTGGAATACCACAATTCGATCTTCTCACTCTTGCTCGCCTACATGCACTACACTTCCTTTTTCTCTTACATAACACATGTTTGACCTTTTCTCACTCATGTTGAGACCATTGGTCCATAAACGAAGCAACAACGTTGATTGGTTGATGATGCGTTGAACCATGTGATGTGTATTTTGAAGTTGAAGACGGTCAGTGTGGGTGGAACGAATATTAGTAGTATGAATTCATGTGCATAATTACAAAAAAAATCTTAATACTGAATATATGGCCCTTTTGTGAGAGCCACCATATCAAAGCAATGTAGTTATTGTTAATTGAGTAGCAATGGGGACATAACATTATTGCAGAACATGTCGAGAGAAGACTATGATAGATAGACTGCAACGCGAGTAATATAAAACCAAAAATCTAAAAGTGTTTGAAAGTACAAAACGATACCAAATAAAATTTCTCTTATATGACACTCGTTTGACCTTTTTCGGTGTAACAAGTATGGGATTAATTCATTGTTTTGTTAGTGGTAAAGTGTCATCCACTCTTACATTCTTCGTGTATTTAAAAGAAAATTATAATGTATTTCTCATTTTTATTTCAAATATATTTAAGATATAAATAAATATTTTTACATCAAATATATTTAAAATATAAATAAACATTATATAGATTATACATAAATATAAATATATATGGTTCTGTACAAAATCAACTCTTCACCAAAAAACTCGAATAGCCTTTTTCATACATTTAGAGTTGTGCAACTAAATCAAGACTCAACTAGCAAATTAAAACCGTTTTTTCATAACAAAGTTTTTAAACATATGAACCATAACTGATCCATTTTTCTATGGAAAAGTTGCAGTCACACATATGCAATTATTGTATGTGAGTATGTAGCAGTAGAGTGATTCAAATTTGGAGTTATAGGATCGTTGAAAATATTTCGCGAGATGTAGGATTAAGATGGACATTTTGAAATATTCAATTTCCATTCAAAAGCAAAATCTCGTCATCTTTAAACAACGTAACCACCCCCAATTCACTTCGGTGTTTCCTTTCCCCTACTTCGGGGGTATGCTAGTATACTTTAGGTATACTACAATCTTGATAGAGAAATATTTGATATTGTACTTATGTCGACATTTCTTTTTGACATTATTGTTGATAAAACCTCTACCTCTGGTAGTAGAGACATTGATGCATCTGCCTCTGTTGGTGGACCTAGCTAGTAGTGGTATTGATTGACATGTGTAATGGTTGTTTTATATTTGACTTGAGATGTATGTATGACATGTTTATTGCATATTTGTTGAGATGTATGTATGAGATGTATATTCATATGTATATCGCTCATGTATATTATTTTTTTCATATAATGTTGTGGTTGTTATTGTTTGATTTATAAATTGTATTATGAGTATGCTAATGATTAACATTGTTAATTATTTCTCTATTTTTAAGTTAAATTTGACATGTATTACTCATTTAAATTTATAGTTTCCATATAATGTTTAACTTTCCTTTTATGAAATAATTTAATTTGGATTGTGATTGCAAAAATTTATAACTATTAATGTCATATAATGTTAAACTTTTCTTCAAGGTGAATTGTTTGTTGTCCAATAAGATACAATATGTTGATTAAACATGTTTAGAAACAAAAATACATAAATATAATGAGTGAAACGGTTGTGATTTGAATAATTATCTATTTTTTATATATTATAATAACAACATTATAATATAATTAGTCATTAATAATAATGATGATGATGTAATAATGATGTTGGTTTTTTTAATTTTTATTATTCAAATATTAGAAGACAGTTATAATATAATTGTTTACTAAAATCACAATTATTATATTTTATTATTAGTAATTTTTTCCAAAGATTTTATTCATTTATATTATCCAACTATTATAATATATGACATTTATTCATTTAAATTTAAAATACTAAATATAAAGAATAATAATACATTTTGATCTATACACTTTCGATGAAATGATTTCACAATTTTTTACTCTAACGCTAACTTTATGGATCTTCTATTAAAAAAGAATATCACCAAACATCTTATAATTAGTATTTTAAGACTTAGTAAAATTGAAAAAGGTTTCTATACTTTTAGATGAGTATGGATCATCAAAATTTTCCTTAATTCTGACTAGGCTCTAGAAAAATAATCTTTTAGAATGTCATCAAAGTTGGGAATGCCATCACCACAAGTGTGATTCCATAACTCATAAATGTTGCACGAAGTTATTTTGTTGGAATTGTCCTTAGGAGTTCCATCAAAGTAAGTATATATTTATTTGAATTTTGATTTTTTCAAACAATGAAAATTTTGAGGTTTGGTTTTTTAATATCTTCATTTTTTGTTAAATAATTTGTTTTTCCTTAAAAAAAAACTTTTATATTCGTCAAAAAGGAATATACATGCTTCAGTCCAAACTTATGGCCTTGACTAGACCCGTTACATCATCTATTAAAAAAGACATAAAAACAACTCTTGCATAGCTCTATCGCTCCTTGCCTGCCTCACTACTACTAGCTTATAAACATATTTGTTCATATTTACATATCTTATACAAAAAAAACATATACCAAATCATTTTCTTACACTGACACCAAGTTAGATCACTCCTTAGAGACGAAATTCATTTGCATCTGTCTCTTCTCCATCAATAAAATCGTAGCTTCCAAAGGCCCCAACTAGTTTAAGACCCTCTTTGGATAGTCTGTCTGCCTTGCCATTTAGCTCACGAAGGATGTGGTGAAAAGACAGCCACTCAAAGGATTGGAAGGATAATTGGACAATCTAATGTATTGGGCTACATTTTTCTGCATGGCCCAATCAATAACCAGTTTTGAGTCACCCATTACCTAGAGCTTCCGAACGTCCTTTTTTTTGGTCTCTAACAACGTCCAAAGGGCTATGAATTATGTTTTTTTGTTTGAACCTGATTCTGGGATATATATGATAAGCATGTAATGGTTGTGATTGATGAATAGCACTACACCCACCCCACACATTGGTGGATGCCCTTGACTTACCCCATCGAAATACCCCCATGGTATTTCATAGTCAATAGAAGGAAGGATTGGATTACGAGGATTTTTTTCTTGGGGGTGTTCTTTAAACTCTATTGTTTGGTTAAGAGTAATTTTCGCTATTACTTTAGGAGACACAAACTTGTCCTTAAAAATAACACTATTGTGGGTCCACCAAATGTTGGAGATCATCATACTTGGTAGTCCTGCATAGAGCTTGATCGATCTGTCTTGAATCCACTCTTTGAAACATTTTTCCAAATTCTCCTTATTCCAAGTTGACTTAGCTTTTAGCTTCTCCTTAACCAACTTCATCACTTGTTCTGCATAAGGGAAAAAGATAAAAATGTGAGATATGGATTCTGATTTTTCTCTGCATATAATACGGTGATTGGGCCCACACCATCCCATTTTGATACCATTGTCCCAAGTGAGAAGTTTGTTGTTCAGCACCAGCCATAAAGAGACTGTGTATCTTGTGGGAGATTTTATTTTCCAAAGCAAGCCCCACCACCATTTTTTGGTTCCTTTGAATATTTATTCTTGCAAAACTTTATAGTCTAGCTTCACTGTGAAGGAACCATCCTTTGGGTTCTTTGACCAGTAAAGCAAGTCATCAGACTTGTTGTCCAAAGTTATAAAGTTTTCGTAGAGTAGGCCGAAGAACTTCTTCCATTCCTCGACTAAACTACCAGTAAACCCTAAGGAGTCTGCATCTAGCCACCAACTTTATGATATCTCAATTAATGCTTAGTAATTCAAAGGTTAACATAAACATATGTTAATAAAATACAACATAAATTTGCTATAATAAACAATAAATATGACAATAAAAATATATCAAAACCACATCTTATGCTTTTACTATTTAATGTATTTTCAATATGGTGGTTGTAAATGGTTGTTAACTTTTCATATCCAACATGGTTATAAAATGAATAAAAAAACATAATTGACCATTATAGATACCCATAATAAAATGACACATCCAAAATATAAATGTCGAAACAAAGCATTTACAAATCAGTCTTCGTTGTCATCACCCTGGTTATCTTCCTCGCTTGGCATTGTCACATTGTTGTTCTCAAAAATATCTTTAGATCTTAGATCATGTCTCAATATGAACCATCAATCCCCATCCAACGCAAATGGGTAAAAAAACACCTGGTTGTAATGTTTTGGGAAAACGTAAGTCTCCTTAGTTTCAACCCACATTTTTTTAGAGTTAATACATATTATCCCACTATCACGATCTTCCTTTACATTTCTCCAATCGAATGTATCCCACCACTTGTAAAAAAAAATAACACATTGAAACGATGAGAAGTCCACTTGCATAGTCTCTTGTATCTTTCCAATGTAACCTAACTTACCCTCTATTAGATTTTGATCACGGTGGCAAGCATGACTAGATTGGTCGAACTCAACTTCCACTCTGCAATGTTGTGTTATGTGTCCATCATCGGCATACTTAGTGTGAAATTTATGTCCATATACCCACATAGATGTGAAAAAATGCACTTGTAAAAATGTGAACAAAGAACAATGTCATATGTCTAATAACCTGAGCATTAATAAAAAAATAATATGTGCTACAATTCAAATATGCAATATTATAAATTGAATGTGGTAGTTAGCGAGATTATTACATAGTTGTTACATTTGATCCATGTGTTTAGTGCATCGAGATATTTTCCATGTGGGTTACGACCAGACACTGCATATTTCTCTTGTATCTCGTTAACCACCCAACTGTTGGGACATATTTTGGCATATTTTCTTTTAAATGATTAGGATAAGGCACGTGTCTACCATTCAATTGTCTGAAATTTTTTTGTCACTGACTCATTTTGTTCTTTTCTCTTCATACAATGCAACCCATGGTCGTAATGCTTCTGCGTTGTAAAGAATGAATTTATTGATGGCATCAATTTCTAAATTCGTTGATGTATACAAAAATTAAAAGCGAATAGCATGAGATGAAATATATATTATCAACTTCAATGTAAACAATTTCTCTATACTAAATTGAAAAAATGTAAGTGTCTTACTATTTATCAAGCGTTTTTTTCTATTCATTTGGAGTATCTCCCCTTCCCTTTTGTCCTCATCTTGATGGTTGATGGCATAATAGAATGACTTGTATACTATGTACCCCTATGCCATAGAGCCCTTTGGTTTTTCCCTTTGTCGAATAAACCCCTTCATTTTTTTCATGTACCTCTCTAAGAAGAACATATGATGACATGAGAGCACCCAAGCTAATTCAACCTCATCATATAGGTGAATTAGAAGATGGACTTGTAAGTCCATAAAAATCGTGGGCAGTTCCTTCTCAAACATACAAACAATCTCAACTATCTCTTGATGCCACCGTGGAATGCTAGCCATATGAATATCCTTTTATGTGATCCAACTTACATATGCAGACTATTTTTATATGGTATGCCACAGGTCTTAGGGGAAGTCATGGTTCACACAAGCAAATGATAATGACACTACAAAATAGACACGCATCATTAATTGCCATAAAATTGTGAGTGCATAGCATATTTTTACCTACAATATAGAAGAAGAATCACATATTCAACATACATACCCTTAGAAGGTTCAAATGGTATGTGATTTCAACCTACACAAATTCCCTTCTACAGTGAAACAATGTTGTAGAAACAACCCATATAAAGAAGGTGCCTTCACACCCAATATAACATCCTTTGCCATAGAAAGATAATATTTCTTCAAAATCCATGGGACATTACCTTCTTTAAAAGACCAAGAGGAACCAACCTCTCCTTTAGTTTCTTTTCTTGGCCAATGTCTCTTTTTAGTATTTGAAGTAATAAGATCTCTCTTAACAACCAATGTGTCTCTTTTATTCGATGATATGTGCCTCCATAAAGAAGATGAAACATTTTTTAATATATGCATCGGATCTAGAAAGTGGTCAGTCTTAAGATGCTCCCAATATGAAAGCTCATTAAATACAGATTTCCTTTTCATCCCAATGGGCATTTTCTCAACATAGGTGTCAAAAAATTCAGGATCATCAAACATAGGTTCCCGTTTGAATCAAACAATTCTATGATTTCCTTCTTCTTCTCTTTATCATATGCCCTAATCCAATTTGTCGGTGTCATTATTCCAGGTCTCTGGGTTCTCTTTGGTTTACCATTGAAAGCAAATGCAACTCTTTTATAAGGGTGGTTTTTTGGGAGGAATACCCTTGAATAGTCGTACATTGGATTTTGTAGGCCTTTATAGAAGGTTCACAGCTTTTACATCCATGATACCCTTTGTTACAAGACCTGCAATGTTATCATATATAGAGTATGTTAGTGTCAAAAATATAGTTGCACCAAATGAAGTATGTCAAATAACATTGTAGATATAAACAAATCAATCAACATGCTTACCAGATAAAACTCTTAGTCCTAGATAATCGTGTGTGGTGTACGCACATATGCCATACAATGTAAAAAACCTCTCCATTGGGATGGATCTTGATACATCATATACATGTATCGTTTCTCGTAATTTCTTCAATTCATCGACTAGTGGTTGGAGGGTAGACATCCATTATCTTCACTTGTCTTCTACCCGGTACTATAAGAACCAACATAAGATGTTCATTCTTCATGGACAACCATGGGAGGCTATTGTTATTGATCACTACCACTAGCCAAACATAATAGTTGGTGTTTTGGAGGGAATACGAGTTAACTTCATCCATAGTTATACTCAATCATGGGCTCTTGTTGACCAAAATTTGGTCATCTATATTTTCCTTCTCTTGGATTCATAAAAGCCTTGATATCAAAAGAAGACATTTTTTAACTTTTGTAAGTTCACTATGCAGCACTCATTCTTATCTTTGCCATGCATTTTTTCGATCATAAATCTATTTTTGTATGTCTAAGTTATTCAATATCTGGTCTAGAGATCCAATTTTGAAGAATCTTTCTAAGTATCATGTTTTTCTATCCTTTTTTGAATTTTGGCTAAGTATTCTCATCACTTGTTTCTCTCACCTTTCACCTCTATCCATCTCACCACTTAACCATTGTTCTCCTTATCTATCCACCCTCTCCACTCCCTTATCCCTTATCCTCCCATACTTAGCCATATTTCAAGCCATATTTCAATCTATGGAGGGAGGCGGACACCCACCACACTACTTCACCCTTCCCTCTCACCTTCCTCATCATCGCTCTCGCTATATACATTTCTCCTCCCTCACTTCCATCATCTACATTTCTCCCCTTTCCCCCTAACTACTCATCTCCCCATCGGTTTCACAGGTTAGAGGGCCTTCATTTCCACCCACTTTCTTATTTCATGATTTTGTTTTAACACTTAGCCATTTTTTCAGTTTCGCGGGTTCGCGAGTTCAAGTCCTCACTCTCCATTTTCCATGACCTTCACTTTGCACCCCAAGTTTTGTGATCTACATTTCGACTATCAGCCTTTTCGCGGGTTCCGAGCTCCAAAGTGTCTCATTCCTCTTGCATGCGAGTCTGACCGACCATTACTCTACACTTATTACATGTTTTATCATCTATACAACCACGAGTTCGCGGGTTGGCGAGTTCATAAAATTTTATATTCAATTTCCCTCTCGTCTGTCCCTGCAGCCTACAAACTACCCACTTGACTTCCACTACCCACAATCTTCCCTCCTCCCCTCTCATTCCATCTCCCATACTTAGCCAAATTCTCAAAGCTATTCCAAGGCATGAAAACCAGCGAATGAGAATATGACACATGACTATGTATGAGGTCATGACACGTGGAAACATACAATTTGCAACATATGGTGGCATATTATTGGTTATATTTTGCATCTAATGAGTTTCTGACACGTGGGTTATGAATTGACAATGACTCAGTGCTGACTAGGCATGAGGTGGACGATGACGGGGTTCCAAAAAAATATTATTTTATTCAACAACTTTCCAAGGTCCGAATACTCCAAGCTCCATAATTTCTTCTCTTCTTTGTTTCTTTCTAAGTGTATGAAACACTTAGTATTGTATACCATGAATATTTGTGATATTTCAATGAATGTGGGATAATATTTATGAATAAAAATTCGAAATGTCAAAGAGGGAGAAATGAATTTGAACTCAAATGTCGAGATTGCCCCAAGACATGAGATCGACAATGGTTGAGTCACACTCTTGCAGAGGCCATAACTTGAGCTCCGGGAGTCAGAATCGCACAAAATTTATATCATTGGAAAGGTCTTTCGACGTAGAAGATGGTGTATAGGTTTCAAGTGCTGAAAGTTGATATATTTTTTTCAGAAATTAAAATATCAATCGGCTGCATTTTTAATGGGTCTGCGTGACAACTCAACTTCACAAGCTCATATCTTAAGATCTGGGTGACAGATTTGCACAAAATTTATATCATTGGAAAGATGAGATGATGAAGAGCACATCAGAAGTGTTTTACATGGATAAAAAGTTGGTTTTCACTTCAATAAAATTAAATTACAGTCGTCCTATTTTAATGGAAAATTAATAAAATTTTAAAAATAAAAGTTTAATTTAATTTTTTATTAAAAAAGGGAAAGGGACCCACTTTAGATATGTATATATTGATGATATAATTTCATAATGAGGAATTAATGAGTCACTAATTAAATGGAATTTTTCAAGAAGAAACTTGTACGGGAATTTCAAGAGAGGAAGAAAACCATGACTACTCAAGTAGTTAGAAAATCTCTTCTTAAAAAGAGAAGAGAGGCTTCATCAAGGGTTCCCAATAATAAATTTTGTCAGAGGGTCATGGCAGAAGATCAGAGGAAGAAGAAGGTATAGCCATGGATACGCAATCAAGCTTCTGATCAAAAGAAAGAAATCTCCATCTTCTCCATTCTTTCTATTTCTTCTACACCATTTCTATTAGCTTTATGCTTGAATCTCAGAGTTGGACACAAGGCTGAGTTGTTGAGTATTTTTCTTGTATGATCATGGATTATTTGCAACCACATACATGGCTGTCAAATTTTTGGTAATGAAGAACATTTCTCATGAATAAACTCCACAAAGAACTGCTTCGGGGTTGATCTTGATTGTATCTTGTAACTTTGAGTTTTAAGTATGAGATATTTGAGGTTGACCTAACAAATTCTCTTTTGATATTCATAGCAGTACTCTTTTAAAATTCTTTGAGATGATCAAATTATTCTCCCCTATTTCTTATGAAGAAGATATGAGTGCACTTATATATGATTAAAAATATTGTGTGTGATGTTGATCACAATTTAATTTTGATGTTGAAGCCCTCCTTCAATCTTTTATTATTTTAAAAAGGCTTTTGTTGCACATAAAGATCATATTGGGTTATTGAAGAACCATTTTCATTTAAATCCAAGCAATAAAGATTTTGGGTTTGTTGTCTAGCACTCCCCCTATTCCAAGATATTCAAAGATATATATTTTTTAGCCAAAAAGGAGAACCACCTCTCTAAAAATGAAGAGGGACTAAAGTCCTCATGAGGTTATCGTTTCGGTCCTGACGGATTCAAACGTCAACATCTCTATACTTCAACCTTGAATTTATCGATCCATGTATCCTCTATATGTTTCATGGATATTGAATATATTGGTATTTGCATAACTCTTGGCTCAATTCTATGCGAGGCATGCCACCCCTACAACATGGCTAATTATTTGTAACAAAAGAGCCTATGAATCCTTGGAATTACAGGCAGGTGCCTTAATATCTTATGAGGAGAACCATGTGCCTTACCCTTTTTATTTTATTGATGGTACCTATCTTTCCCACATTCTAGACATATATCTTTGTCTGCATATTTGTTCCTATATGGAATACAATCATTTGGACATGCATGGTATTATATGTACTCAACACTCAACATTTTCAACATTTAATTTACCTCTGTGCAGCTGTCGGGTAAGAAATTATCACTCAAAAGTACATTATCTTTGAGCAAATTGCAATTAGTGGGCAATATAAATGTACGTTGTCATTAAACATGAATAAAATCAACCATTTTCTTCCTTCATTGTGTGACAAGATTCCTTAAAAAATTAGGGGACATAATGGTTAATTACATCAAAGTGCCAAGAAACATGCATCTGACATACCATACATTGTGTTCAAGTTGTATACTAACATTGTTTTCCCTATTTGGATAAACCTTGACCCCTGTACTCAACCAAAGAGAGAGGTGGTGGAAGAAAATTTCAAGCTTTCGAAGAAGGTATCTACGACATCACCATCATCCCTCGATTCATTTTGTTGGAATACATGTAACAACATTCCCTCCATGGATTGGCTATCCCATAAGAAATCATTCATACCAACCTCTATATCATTTCCTTCGTCCCCAACATGTGAATAATTAGAGTTACTGTAGAGGTTTTGAATTGGTGATTCAAGACGTAGTGGGAATTGAATACTTGGTTGTTTCAACCATTCTTGGTATGCTTCCTCTCTCAGTTGTGCTTGTTTAGAAGCAAGCTCATGACTTGACTTCATAGTGGGGTGCAACGGTAGATGGTAAACAGGTCACTCGCCATAAGAATATTGATTGTAAAAATATTGAACATTACATCGATAATATTAGTAACACAATGCATTTGATATGTTCAAACATTATACCAAACATTTATTAGAAGCATGTAAATTTTTCTCCCAATAATAAGCATGCAACCAACCACATTATAAAACAAATTTCAAATTAAGAAATACATTTACATTACTTCTATTGAAAAACCAAAAATATAATTACTCAATCATATTTTTCTTACACCCTACGAAGTGTCTACATAAAAGAGATCCAATTCATGGTGCAATACCATTGACCCAGGTTGGTTTATGGAAGATGGCATGTTACAATTGGTAGGGAAAAGAAACTAACCATTTTCATCAAACATCTTCTTGCAATATCTTTCTCTTGATAAGAGCTTGCATAATTTTGGGACTACTAGAATATCTTATGCATCTGAACTCGATCCTGCAAAATTCAATGAACAATTATTCAATTGCACTGCATACATAACATAAATTCAATGAGATCAATGAAATATAAATAAAATCTAGACGTATTGCAATCGGTGGGAGAGAACTTGAAGGACTTGCAACGATATGGAATGAGTTGGAATTTGAAGAATTGACCATTTTATATTGTAATTATTTTTTTCCTACATTTGATTCAAAATCATCATCTTGAGAAGCATAGAACAATCTAATTTCAAATAGAAATTCGAATAACTTTTATAAATGAATGGTGTGCTTAATCATATAAAGATGACCAGGTGTGTTGTAATCAAATAAATATACCAGTGCATTTAATGGAGAGAAGCACCAAAAACTGACCTCCATTATTGCCTCTGCAAATAAAAACCTCCACAAAATTTAAATGTGGATGTTTGCATTTGCATTTTCCAAATTAAACTGTGCATTGGTGCATTAGTACTTACACACCGCATTGGTGTGTTTCTAATTGTATAGCGCATCGACTTAAGCAAGTTGGAAAATAACATGCGCTTATCATAAATATGTTGAAATTTATTATGAAAAATAATTCAATGCATTATAAATACACACCACACTAGTACGCTACTCACTCTATAGCGCACCAAAAAAAAAAGTTGCGAAAAAAAACAGTGCACGCGTTTATCATCAATGCGTCGAAATATACAATGAAAAAATGAATGGGAATTTATGTTTTTGTGTTTATAAATGAAAACCCTATTCATTCTTTCAATTTTTTACTAAAATTTAGAAGGAATATTTGTGCAATAGAGATTTATGAGCAAAGACTTCGAAGTGGGTGGATTTTTTTTAAGAGGCAAATTCGAGAGGTATTATTATAGGTCACATACAAATCTGCGGAGGAGAAATTTCAGGTATATGATTTCATTCTATTAATCATTTTAATCTTTCCCCTATTTAATTAAAAAAAAAATTCAGTGCATTCCCAAACAAACAAAAAAAGGGTTTTATAGTTACCTTCAGTATTGGAATCCCTATTTTCCTCACTAGTTTTTTGTTTTCCCTTTCTATATTTCACAAGGAGAATTTTTTCTAAGCATATTTTTTATAGGGTTTGTTTATTTATATATGGGGTGTTTCCTATCCTTTGCAATGAAATCACTCATTGCATTGGATTCCAAACCATCCCGTTGCTGCCGGTTTTTTTTTTAAACGCCTTTGTGGTTCGTTGTGTACTCTATACATTGGAAGAGCACCGATGTGTATCTTCATGTCAACAACACCGCTTAATTTAAATTAGAAATAATATTTTTTTTAAAATCATGGTTGACGGTGCGCATTGTACATAGATAGGCACTAGGGTGTATTTTCTTACAAAGAGCATCGTTGAGTTTAAAATGGAAATAATACTATTTTTATATGGAAACTACCATGTCTTAAATTTGTTCACAGGTTGACAATACGTAATAAATAGTACTTAGGAAGCCGTGCTTTTCTTAATTCATAAAGCACCGACTCATAACAAAAAATTGTAAAACATTTTCAATTTCGCAATGGCATTGTTATAATATATTGATGCATATAAATATGGTTGAAGCACAGGTGCATATACATATTGTTGACACCCCAGTGCATATTAAGTTACTATACACATTGATATCTTATTTTGTAAAAAATTATGTAATTTTTATATCTGATGATTCCTAGTTTTTTTCAAGGAGATTTTGAAAATTCCAAGGGAAAAACAAAGAGAAAACCAGTACATGGGAGTAGAGATGTCCAAAAAAGTGTAGAAGAAAATGGTAAAAGAAATTAACATAATTGTGTCACAAGAGGAGTCATCCCAGCTACAATGTGTATCATAGGTATGTAATCATTTATTTATTCTTTTAGTACATTGAATTCAATTATCATGTGAAAAACTAATTTTCAATTGTTTTGTTGCAGACAAGATAAATAAATAAAATCCATTCAACACATAAGATAGGACGATGAGGAATAAAAGGGTTGATTGCAAACTTTATTAGTATTTACGTTTTTCAGCATTACTTAAGATTTCATGTTTGTTGTGATCTTTGTATTTAAATAATTAATTTACACTTGCCCATGGATGTCTTATTATATGTGCTAACATACAAAGAGGAACCAACCCATGAATCGATAAACATTGGATTAAGTATGGGTTGTAAGTATATGTTGAAGTATGAAAGTTTAATTGAACAATTTGTAAGTAGCTATGTTGTTTAACTTCCCTTGTTTTATAATTAATGAAACAACAAGAAATCTTTATATTAATTATATCAATTGTGTTTTATCATGACATATTAAACATGCAAGAAACAAAGTATGGAATGCAGCCAACATATGAGATTTTGAGAGAACGCATGAAGCATGTCTTCGAAAGAATGTGTATAGTTTATGAAAGACTTTGTGCTAGGGTACGATTTTTTTATTTACGCAATCATGTATATTCTACTATATATATAAATGTAGATATACTTCATAAACTTTATTTCTATGTTTGTAGATGGAAGATGAAGAGGTAGAACATAAAAAACAAGTTGATCAATAAAAACTTAGGTTAAACAACCAAAATACAATATCGCCTACAAATGATGAATAAATGAGGCATGTTAATTGAACATTGTTGCAAGTTGTATGTTTTGAATATTTGTCTCTGAAAATCATGGATTTTGTTTAATGTACTCGACATATTGTTCCAATTGCATGAGGACATGTTACCAATAAGTGTAACAATTACATATTGGTTGCAATGTGATTATTGTAGACCTTTATGTTGTCCATTTTTTTATGACAATGGGTCTCTTATTCATATATAATAAAATGGGTTTCTTATTTTATTGCATTGTCAAATGTTGTAAAACGTTGCGTTGTTGAATAATTAATATGTGGATGATTTACATTGTTACAAATAACAGAGGTGTAATTATTTGGATAACACATTAATGCAATCATTATATCAAAATGCAATAACAAAAATATAAAACAATATTATTATAAAAAAAAATGATTTTGATATGATTAATTGAAAATTTGTAAAAAAACAATTAATTAAAATGTATACACATCAGTGCATTGTATTCTTATGAACTCACTAGACGGTGTGTGCCATAATGTAGAAAGCAGTACATTTTGAGGCGTCATATGCACTAGTGCTCATTAATTATAATATCGCACCGGTACAAACTATTGAGAAAAAACACCATTTTGTAAACCACATAACGTACAATAATATTTATCCTTTCAAAATTTTACGGTCCTCATGTTTAATATCTACATCAGAGCACTAAATATAATGTATGCATCGGTGCTTTACTTTCATTATACGCACCGAGGCTCTAAATATAATGTACACACCGGTGTTTTTAGTATAATATACACACCAAGGCTCAGTAAAAATAATGGCGCTGACATTTCACCTTGAATATTCGAAATTTCACTACCCTTCAATGCACATGGTAATACATACATCGGTACATGCTAATTATACAAGCACCAGGGCATAAGCTATATTATAAACATACTGAGGCGCACTATAAATTAAATGCACTGGGGCGTACAAAAACTAAAAGGCACTAGTGCTTCATATGCAAGCAATGCGGAATCGATGCATAGAAATTATAAGAGCATCGATGCTCTGCATACAATGAAAAAGGTGAAACCAGTGTGTAATAATTATACATGCATCGATGCATTTGTATTATATTAATGCATCGGGCGGGTTGGTTAAGAGTGCATTGGTGCATTTGTATTGTATGAACGCATCAGGTCAGGTTGGTTAAGAGTGAATCAATGTGTTTGAAAATAAAATCACCGAAAAAAAAACCCTTTGTTACAACCTCCATCTGCCCAAGTTTTTTAGTTATATGGAACATCCATAAGAAGCTTCACTAAAACCTTTGTAGTCAAAAAATGAGGTTGTAGTGGAGGTTTTTTTGAAAATTTTGCCAAATTTTATAACACTAAAAACCTCTGGTAGAAGGTGTTCTCCTTGTAGTGTCTTGGGATGGAGTTCTAGGTGAAGCCTTCAACATTTGGCCTCCCAATGTCGAATCAATTTTCAATACTAGTAATAGTTCTTTCATGGGTTGTGTTACCCCTCATATTATGTGAGAGGTAACCATGTCATTCTCATCACATGCTAGATATTTTTGCATGAGCGCCACTCTCCTAGTGGCATGATGTTCCAATTCACATTTGATCGTGATCCCTTCAAATTGATGTTATAGAACTTATGTCATAGATCTTACTACATGATGATATCCTTTGCACAATGGATATGTCTGTTGTGATGATGATAGCATGGTTCGGTTGATTTGATGTAGTGATGATATTGTACACATGATGAGCACTTCAACGTGTTGTTTGATGATTACAATGATGAGGCTTGATATTGTCATATCTTTCTCTCGTGCTCATATGTGTTGATAGTGTTTCATGTACCTATCATGATCGTGCTAAACATTGGTTTAGTCTAATAACGAATCATAAAACTCTAAATTATTATTATTATCTGCCTTGTTGTGCCATGGTGGGTCATAGACATCCTTTAAACAACTGTTGACACTCTTGAGTTGAGTTGTACTACTAGATACTTAGGAAGGTGTAACATGTCCATATCCCTAATTATACTTAACACTTTTCATCTTCCCCATTATTCCATACACATATTTGATTTTCCTGCTTATGGTTTATCTGTCATATGTGATAGCAATGTTCATGCTTAATAGTCCCATGAGGAAAGCCTCATCTTAAGAGCTATAAGCTTGAGATTGATGCAACTAAAAATCAAAATCCAAATACAAATCTTGAACTGTGCCACGTCGTTATGAACCAATGCCCCTAGTCCCGTGCTTAACAACGCATATCTAAAGAAAAGGGGACTAATCAAATAAAGAAAGAAAAAGGAAAGAAAAGTGGTAGTAAGAAACAATGTTAGTAAAATGGTAACTCAATGCTAAAGAACTCCCTCATCTCTAAAGGCACTCGTGTGGATGAATGTCTTTAACAAACCTTATGTGGCTATGCAAGACAATTCATGAAGTTACCCACCTTTGTCATATCATCCATCATATCACATACCATTCACTTAGTGTCCTAGGAACTATTTGTTTTCTTAGAAGTTGTCACATGTAGCAGAGGTTGATGTTGTCTGCACCATGGCTAAACTTGGTAAATGGTATAAATTATATGAGTTATTGTGAAGTTAGAAGATGACACTCTAATGTTTCTCCACTTAATGGAACTTACATTTTGACATAACTCATCATTATGTTGCATCAAGATATGTGTACTTGTCTCAAGATATGTGTACCTACACTAGGACCTGTGTACCTACATCAAGATCCATGGCTACCTTGAGATCCATGATTGCCTAAGGCATGTTGTACCTTTCATAGGGCATTGTGACTTCCTAGGTTGTTGTCAGACGTGCATTGGGTGTTGTGACATGACCATGCAGACTCTTTGGATGCAATATCAGTGGTTCGTATTGAGACATGATCTGTGATCAAAACATCTTTTTGAGAACAACAATATTATAATGCCAAGTGAGGAAGATAAAAAAGGGTGATGGCAACAAAGAGTAATATGTACATGTTTTGTTTTTCCACTGAAAATTGCACATTATATTAATTTATATAATTTGTTCACATATTCGAAATCATTACAACCAATTAAACTCCATGAGTTCAAAGTCTATCCATTTTTGTGTTCTACATGGCACAACTAATTGCCTTTCCAAAAAACTAGCATCATAAACTTTCCAGACAATTTGACAAAACTTTTTCAAAATAAGTTTTTGTCTTTCGTACAAGCAAAATATGCATAAGACCCTTCATTTCAAGTCAGCACAAAGAGAATACCCACTAGATAGACTACTAGTATAGCTTTAAAAAGTGCTTTGGTCCCTCTTGACCATCTTCCCACTGATTATATGTTATGTTCCCTGGCACAAAGTGAGGGCCTTTTTTGATAAAAAAAAATCATCCTCTTAATTCTCTTCTCTGTATACATGCGCAAAGGAATTAAACAAGAAATGTTTTATGAGTTCCTTTATCCTGTCCTTCCAACAGTCTATTGAAACAACCTGAAGAGTGCATTTTCCATTAAGTCAATCAATGACTATTTTCGAGTCCCCTATAACATGAAAGTCTATGAGCCAAGGTTAGAGAATCCCAAACACCCATAAGTTATGTTGTTGTATTTGTTCCCTTGCCATAGTTAAGAGTCCACTTGTAGATTGTGTGATCGTTGATTTTGATGACTCCTCCTGCGTCAATTTCCTCCCCGTTCCTTTGTGCTGCCCCATCAAACTGGCCTATGATTTTATCACTTGGTAGTGCAAGAGATGGGCGTCTATTAGAATGGACTTTTTCCTTTGTCTTGTGGCTACTCGCCGCACCTAAGGAGAGAAAATAAATCTTCTCGATAGATGGACTCCTTGACTCAAAGATAATCATGTTCCTTTCAATACCAACATATAAAAGCTGGAAATGATGGGAAATTTTGATTATGAATAGCCCAGTTTTCAAAACATTCCTTCACTGAAGATCATGTCCACCCTGTAGTAAGCTTGTGGGTTGCTTTGATCCTTTTTCCAAAATGAACAAGTAAAAGGGCAGTAAACAGAAAGATGTTTTCTGAATTCTCGATTTCCTTTGCAAAGATGAAAGAATCTTGGCCCTACCCATCCTCTCTTTTGTAGGTTTTTCCAGGTACGTATTTTATCTTCAATGACAATCTAGGCAAAAAGATTAATCTTTTGTGGGCAGTCCCAACCCCACAATTTTCTCCTCCAACCTCCTAATTTGTGTTTCCTTAGCTTGGTTTCAAGTGCATTGTAGACATTTTTAATTGTTATCTGACCAGAAATATCTCCACCTATCCATCTTAACTCATCCTCTCTATCAGATAATAAAATGTCAAATCCAATTAAGCTCTTCTTGTACCATTCCCATTCGGATGCAATCTCGCCCTCCAGACCCAGTTCTGAGTTGTCTACCCAATTGGAGTATATTGTACCCTGCGGAGAGGCTCGACTAGCTTGATAAAGAAAATACACATTTTACTATTTAGACAAGTTATCAACTCAGCAGTTAGAATGGATTACTTCCCAATGCCCAATAATTCATCCTTTCCAACAATAATGGAATCTCCCGAACCCGGTTTCCAAGCAAGGCAATGCACAATCAAAGTTAAAGTATCCAGCAAGTTTTTCCAGGTTTGTGAGGCAAAAGACGAGACTAGAGAAGTTGTTTGTAGCCAAGTTGCCACAGAGATATGGGGAAACTATTTGTCTTTTAACACCCTATGCCAAATACCAGGTTGCATCAATCTGCACCACAAAGTTTTAGCCGCTAGTGCCCCAGAAAAAAAAATATGTTTCTCACACCCCAACTGCCAAAATCCTTTGGTTTCGAGATGGTCTCCCAATCGCATAAATGGTAATTCTGAGTTTGTTTGTTGCCAGACCAGGCAAAAGAAAAAACTAGCTTATGGATCGGATTCAGAACTGAAGTCGGAAAGTGATCCAAAGCCATCTAGTAAACTGGCTAACTCTCTAGTACCATTTTAATCAACACAAATATTCTCCCCAAAGTAAGAAATCGATTGCACCAGTGGCGAATACAATTCTCAAATTTCAATAAAAGCCACTGCCAATCCTTTGCCTTGTAACTGTCCAACTTTAAAAAGAAACCAAGATATTTTAAACCAGTAGAAAGATTCATGACGCTGAAATGAAACAGAATTTTCAAATCATCTAGAAGTCCATGTTGGAAACCATAGTGTAAAAAGGTGGACTTTTTAACATTGATCGTCAATCTCGTTGCACCACAAAAGGCATTTAATATTTTGTGTATTCCCTGCCATTCTGTAATCGAAGCTCTGGACATTATAAGCGCATCATCCACAAAGAGTAGATAGAGGATCTTAATAATCATAGAAACCTCGATTCCCGACAGCTTTCCTTCAGATTGACCTTTTTTAAGAGAGAGACTCAAAGCCTCCATCACTAGAATGAAAAAAAGAGGAGACAGTGGGCAGCCATGTCTCAGTCCTCTACCACTTTTGAAGAAATTTGTGGCCTCACCATTGATCAGGATGACGTATGTTGTTGAGGCAACACATCCCATAATCTGGTTTGTCATAAGAAGTCCAAAGCTACAATGAATAAGCATAAACCTTATATAATCCCAGTTTGTGCAATCGTAAGTCTTTTTAAATCTAACTTCAGAATGATAGCTTGAATTTTTTTGCCTTGATACTATGAAGGCATTCCTGAGCTGTCCTTATTGCATCTAAAATTTGTCTGCCCTTGAGGAAACCCAGTTGTTCTTCAGACAAAGTACGAGAGAGAATTGGCCTAAGTCTCCTTGCAATTACTTTTGCAATAATCTTGTAGCATAAGTTACACAGAGCAATAGGGTGGAAGAAGTTGAAAGAACTAGGATTGTTAACTTTTGGGATCAGATCTATGACGGTAGAATTGATATCTATAATTGGTTTTGTTTTGACATTTATATTGTGGATGTGTCATATTATTATGGGTATCTATAATTGGCCAATTATATTTTTATTTCTTTATTTATTTTTATATATAATGTTAGATATGAAAAGTTAACAACCATTTACAACCACCATATTGAAAATACATTAAATAGTACAAGCATAAAATGTGGTTTTAATATATTTTTATTGTCATATTTATTGTTTATTATAACAAATTTATGTTGTATTGTATTAACATATGTTTATGCTAACCTTTGAATTCCTAAGAATTAATTGAGATATCACAAAGTTGATGATGTTTTCATATAAAACAATTGTAAAGATTTATTTTTAAGTATATATTGTTTTTTTTAAATGATGATATTAAAAAATCAAATCTTAATTTTTTTATTGTTAGAAAAATTCAAAATTAAAATAAATATATACTTAATTTGATGGAATTTATAAGGACAATTCCAACAAAATATCTTCTTGCAACATCTATGAGTTCCAGAATCACACTTGTGGTGTTGACGTTACCAACTTCGATGACATTCTAAATCTTAACTAATGCAACTATCATGGCCTTCTCCTATTCTGCTCCATCCTTTAGTTTTCTAAACATATAAACTTATATTATTCATTCTTTTTACATTATCCTTCAAATAAGTGTCAATATATGAAGGAAATGGAAATTCTAAAAGAGCCTCGTCATAATTAAGTAAAATTTTAGGGATCCATACTTATCTAAAAGTATAGAAACCTTTGTCAATTTTACTAATTTGTAAAACCCTAATTATAAAATGTTTGGTGATACTCTCATAAAAGTATTTCAATTTATAAGTATTTGTATTTTTTTAGAAAATATCGACAACTTTTAGAGTAAAATCATTTTATCCCATAGAATTTGGGGTAATAATTAAAAAAAAAATAGAAATAAGTAAATTATTTTTAGAATAAAACAAGACAAATCATGAAGTTTAGTCTCTAAAGTTTCCCCTAACTATAATCCAACCCTAGAAAGCTTGGATATAAATTGTTACATTTTCATATTTAATAATTTCAATTTTATTAATTATAATTTTTAAATAATAAAAATTATTAAATATAACTATTATAAATTTAATGAACAATTATTATAAATTTATCATTAAAATAAATGAAAAAATAACATTTCATAGGAATAATTATTCAAATTAATTTTTTCATTCATTAACCAAATCCAATATTTGCATACATTTTAATACAAAATCAAGGAAATACAATACTTAGCATATTTTTTTAATAGAAGATTCAATTAATTCTTACGTACTTTTACATAGTTTTTTAATAGGAGATTCATAACATTAGTAATAGAGTAAAAAATTGTGAAACCATTTCATCTAAAGTATATAGATCAAAATTTATTATTATTCTTTATATTTAATATTGTAAATTTAATTAAATACATTTTATATATTTTAACATTTGAATAATTAATTAATAAAATATTTAGAAAAATAATAAAATATAATAATTGTGATTTTATTATATTATAACTTTGACTTGTAATATTTGAATTATATATATATATATATATATATATATATATATATATATATATATATATATATCATCATTGTCATTATGAGTGAATAATTATATCATAATGTTATTATTATTATTATTATTAATTTAATTTAAGGTAATGTCCAAGTCATACAACAAATTGATGTATGAGACCTCCTTGTTTGTGGGACAAGGGACCCCTGCGCACAGTGAATTGATTGGTAAAGTCTATGAAGGTGTGCAATATATGAAGACGACATAATTATTCAAATCACAACCATTCCACTCATCATATTTATGTATTTTTGTTGCTAAAAAAATTTAATGAATAGATTGTATCTTGTTGGACACCAAACAATTCACCTTAAAGAAGAGTTAAACATTATATGGCATTAATGGTTATAATTTTTTGTAATCACAATCCAAATCAAACGATTTCATAAAAGTAAAGTTAAACATTATATGGCAACTGTAAATTTAAATGAATGATACATTCAAATTTAATTTAAAAACAGAGAAATCATTAATAATGTTAATCATTACCATGCTCATAATAATAATGATAATAATCTAATTTTAAGATCATGGCCAAGCTAGACACTAAATAGTTGTATGAGACCCCCTTGTTTGCGAGACAATATACATGTCAAATATACATCTCATCAAAATTAGTAAACATGTCATATATACATTTCAAGTCAAATATAAAAGAATAAATATACATGACAAATAGTACCACTACTAGCTAGGTCCACCACTAGAGCGAGAGGCATCAATGCCTTTCCTACCAGAGGTAGAGGGTCTATTTTTTTTTATTTTTTTTGACACAAACGGTTATAGATTATATTAATGGGGTGGACTAGCCACAGATCCGATTACAAAATGGCCTCGAATTTCTTCGGGCCTGTCTTTCTGAACCATTCTACTTCTATAGCTATAGACTTGTGAACTGAACTAGTTCCTGTACGTCTTCTAATAGAACTGGATTAAATTTAAATGTCGAAACTCCAGTCATTGTTTCAGCATAAGTCTCAGCACTGTTTCAGCATATGTCTCAGCACTGTTTCAGCATTTGTTACAGCGGTGTTTCAGCATATGTTCCAGCACTGTTTCAGCATATGTTCCAGCACTGTGTTTCAGCATATGTTACAGCACTGTTTTAGCATATGTTCCAACACTGTTTCAGCATATGTTCCAGCACTGTGTTTCGGCATATGTTCCAGCACTGTGTTTCAGCATATGTTACTGTGTTTCAGCATATGTTACAACATTGTGTTTCAGCATATGTTCCAGCCCTGTTTCAGCTTATGTTCCAGCACTGTGTTTCAGCATATGTTACAGCATTGTTTCAGCATATGTTCCGGCACTGTTTCAGCATATGTTCCAGCACTGTTTCAGCATATGTTCCAACACTGGATTTGGTCTTGTCCCTTTCTTTGCAATTTGCATGATTCAATTTAGGTTGAGGCTGGTCAAGGTAGATCCCCCGTGGTTAGCTGGTTGTTTGCACACATGCATCCTTGTTCCAGCTTTGCGCCTCTATTTGCCTCCTCATCCGCTTCTCTATTCAACTCCCTCAGGACGTGGAACACTTGATATGAGTCATACCTTTGAAGGAGGAGGTGTATCCTGGCCAACAAATTATTGAGTTGTGCATTTTGAGTTTTCGTGGAACGGGCTATGGCACAGATTAACATTCGGGAATCTCCTATGATAATCAGTTTTCGAATTCCATTGCTTCTAGTTTGGCACAAGCCCTGCCATAATTCCATTGCTTCTGCATGGTTGTTGGTGGCAATGCCTAGGCCTATGGCATATCGTACCATGACTTCTGCGTTTGGTTTTACAATTAATCCTCCTCCTCCTGCTTGGCCTGGATTGCCCTTTGAGGTTTCATCAAAGGACAGAATGCAGTCTGTTCTTTCCTTTTTTCATTTGTCAAATTCATTCTTCCTTGCCCTTATTTCCCAAATTTCCTGAGTTGTGGTATTGACTGTGTTCCCTGTTTGCAAATGAATTTGGAATTGGCCCAGCCAAAGTTCTTCTTTTTCTTCCAGCTCCCTACTGTATTGAGGATGTCGATGGGTGTTAACCCATTCGCCAAAGAGGGCTTTGGTCTTTGCAGTCACCAGTGAGGCACTCCTTTGCTTGTCCCTGAAAACCCTGTTGTTTCTTTCCAGCCAAAGCCCCCAAAGGATAAACCTTGGGAGTTCTCTCCAGAGCCCCGAGGCATAGCTTTGCTTCTTCAATTGGAAAGGGTAAAGGGCTGTCCAGTTTTGGAGAAGGGAGTTAATGTCTTGGGGGAGAATTGGGTTCTTTTGCAACTCGACTGCCAGATTCCAGATTTCTTTTGAATAGCTACAATTAAGAAGAAGGTGATCTGAGGTTTCCTCAGCTTGTTGACACAAGGGGCATCTGAAAGGACCCTCCCAACCTTTCTTTTGAAGGTTCTCCCCTGTTTGGATACTATTATGACTTAAAGTCCAGA
>ML859039.1:15260-25814 GCA_009831015.1 Picea engelmannii | reverse complement strand
TTGAGAGGATTGAAAGGCTCAACCTTGATTGAAATGCGGCACCATCTCAATCAGTGGAGCAACCTAGACCATCTCAGAAAGGTCCACCAAAGTGGCTCATAAAGACAATTAAAAGTGTTCATCCTGATGAGGTTGGAAAGACAAGAACCAGAAGTTCTACAAGACAAGATGGAGGTGATGTAGATAATTCAGATTTGGGTAATGTAGATGATATGGATGCTACATTTGATTATGAAATGAATTTTTCTACTAACTTTGAACCAACTTTCTTTGAAGAAGTTGTTTCTCATGATGAGTGGAAAGAAACCATGCAGAAGGAGTACGATGCTCTCATCAAGAATGGGACCTGGAAGTTGGAGGACCCTGCATTAGAAACCAAACCAATTGGCTACAAGTGGGTCTTCAAGAACAAGTACAAATCAGAAACCTTATATTCTCTCTCTTCTTCTCCACAGAATGTCCGCTCCCCTGCGTGAGAAATTTTGTAAAGTAACATGATTAGCATGGATCAAGTTTTGTAATAATTTAGTAGCCTGGGACTTTATCATTTTTTTTTGGGTAATCCTGAACCTTGTGACTGGTGAGGGACTGCCTTGGCTAAGATGCCACGACCTAGGGGCATCTAAGCCATCAAAGTCACCCGAGGATCGCACCCGGCCTGAACCGCACCAACTCTTAACATGGCTAGATTCTGAGGTGTCCCCAGGGGTTTCAAACCGGCGACTTTCACTTACGGAGTGCCTTAACAGCGCACTCCCTCCCCAACTGCTCTAGACCTCGAGGACTTAAAATTTAGAGGACATGGGGGTGGGCTTCGATCCACTTATGTATGCACAGGTCACAATATTATTTAATATAATATCTCTGGGTGCAACCACACATTCGACCACTACCTCAAGGTGCCCCCATGGCTCCAAGTTAGGCCCTCACAGGAATTGAACCTTGCCCAATGGTGAAAAACTCCTCGCTTTCCACCATTGAATCCAACCCCTTTGGGCACCTAGGACTTTATCATTAGGGAAGTCCTTTCGAGTGTTTTTTTTCCTTAGGTAATTAATCTTGCTTTTCAGCGATTTTAATTACTTAAGTTTTTCACTCAAAAAAAAAACCTCCAAAGTGGTGAAAGGCATTCTAATGATCGAGCCCAGTAGATAAATAAGGGCTAGAAGTTTTGTAAATGACCATGCTATACATCTCCTAGAGTCTCGCGGAATTCCGTTAGGTTTTGATAGGTATTTTTAATAATTAAAATTTCCCGTCAGTTGGACATTTTTAATTATCATTTATGTAGAATGTAAAAATTTGGTCCTTGGGAATTTTGTATAGGGGTATGGATACTCAAATCAAATGGTTTATGACCCCCTACACCCCTGGACCAAGTTTCAGCTCACTTGGACAAATTTTTCTAGGCCAATGTCCATGAGGAGTCTAGGACAGTAAAAAATCAACAAATAATTGGCTAAATTAAAAATGACAAATTTTGCCTAAAGTTGTAAAACATGAGAAAAGGGGGAAAGGTTGTTTCCTAAGTCATTTCTATATAATAGGGGGTCAAATAAACCAAATTCCCCCTTTCCCACCCCTCATACAACTTAACTTTAGAGAGGGGGGCGAATTTGTCTGTTGTGGGGCGCACCATCTCCATTGGATTGGCCATTGGGTGATGGGGACCACATGGGGGGGCCATTCCACACCTTAGGGAACCCCTTGGGGCACTAGAGATATGATTTAACTTTAGGAAAGGGGGTTTCCACCCCCATATTGCTAGCCCTTCTCTCTCATGGTGCGCCCCCCTTGAGTGAGCCTCCCTCTTTTGGGAGTGACACTTGGAAAGCATGCATGGGGTCTCCTCTTCTCTTTTTCTTAAAAGGAACCCTCCTCTCCTCATTTTGGTAACTCTCATTTTGTAACTACATGCCGCCCAAGTTTCTCCTCACTCTCTCTTGCTCTCCCACTCAAGTTTTCTCTTGTAATCTTGCTGCAAATTTGCAGCCATATTTTGGATAATAAAAATCAAGCTTTGGAGGATCTCTTGGTGTTCTTTCATGGTTTTCCTGTTGAGGTAACTTTGCTACAATTTTCTGTACATGTTCTTGCTTGCATTGTTCTACTTGAAGACCCAAGCAAAGTGTTTTGTTGGGGATAGATTTGTGGTAGTATTATCATAGATCTTTGTGGGTTTTTCCCTTTGTGTTTAGAAAGTGTTTTGCAAACCATTTTGAAGGTCTCACCTTCTTGTCTCATTATGTAGTAAGGATTTCCATATTTGGAGGTTACCAAGGGCTTGGAGGAGTGGATTTCAAGTGTGGATACCCACTTGTCCAACCACAGGAACACTATTTCATTTTCAGATTTCATTTCCAGCTTTAATCTATTCATTTTCCAAGTTTATTATCCTTTAATCTTGTCATCCTAATCATTTCTAAGTCCATATTTTTACTCAAAAAAAATTTGGTTCTGTTATGGCACAAGTTGGAGGTTGGGCAAAGCCTAACCCAACCAAGGAACAAGTGCTACAACTATGGGAATCCTACACCCAATTTCACCTCAATATAGGTCCCGCACTTCAAGGGTGACTAGGTCACTCTAGGGAGGCAATCCCGGTGACCCTAGGGGGATTGAGATGGAGAAGGAGAGAAGTGGAAATGAAGCCCCTATAGGTCAAGTCTAAGTGGAAAGAAAGGTGGGGAGAGATGTCTTGCAAGTTAAGTAATGACTACCCCACAAGTATAGTGCTTTTCCGGATGAGTGTACCTGCCCGAGACACAAGAAAAGACACTTTGCAGCAGTATATGTTAGTTGGATCAGCAAGTTAAGCTTGTTGTCCCTAATTTGCAGAAGTATATAACAGTATATATCATAAAATAAATGATACTAGAATCTTCTCAATAAGTGTTAGATATCAAGTAGAAAATACAAGAGAAAGACTAGCTAAACTCAAGATGAAAAGCCAAAATTCTAGCACAAAAGATAAGGTTGTTGTAAACACTTGTCTGTAGCAAATTATATCAGCCTTATAGCTTTAAAATTCAATGTATTACAGCAAGAAAATCATGCACTGGAATCCTCTCAAAAGTTTCCAAAAAGTGCACTAGAACAAGTAGAGTAAGTGTGCAAAATTTGAGCCAAAACCAATGGTTGATAAGAGAGTTATTAAAGCAAGTATGTTAGGGTTTCTGMARCCCTAATGGCTGAAGATGCAAATTTGTAACAGAAGTAATAAGTATCCCTTAGATGAGGAAGCCCTAGTGGCTGKGAGGTGCCCAAGGCACAAGGAAGACAATCCACTTTTGCAAGAAGTAAAAAGACCGAAATTCATGTTTCCCAATGCAATAATTTRTTTCTCCAATGCAACAAATTAATGACTAGTGCCTTTACCATTGGGTTAATGGAGTCACAAGGAGTTTAGAGAAGCTACCTCCTTGRGGGTGTAATCCCTTTTACTTCCCAAGGCAAGTTTCTCTAAGCTAGGGTTTAATCTAAGAGGGTGTATGCCCTTATACTTCTCTTAGAAAACTCTTGTCAATGTATGAGATGAAGMAAAAATGGTGAAGACTATGGTGGGGGTGTATACCCTTATACTTCCCACCTAGCTCCTAGCACAACAATACTTGACTTGAATAAAATGATAGAAAGAGAGTAAAAAACATACCAAGATCAAGAGAGATGCTAAGAMAATCCACCACAAGAGCTAGAAAATAACCTTCCAAGGCTAGCGCATCACTTCTTCCATTAACCATTAACAACCATAGCCATTCACAAGTGCACAAGAGCTAAAGAGCTAAGGAGGCCGAAAATTTCAGACCAAAACCTCTCACAAGAGGAGAGTTGTGATTTAAAATGAGATCTTAYGATCTCTATTTATACAAAAATTAGCCAACATGGCTTGTCCACAAAATAAGGAGTAAAACACAAGATTAGGGGTCAACAGCYGTAATCTTGCCCCCTTACCACAATAATATTAAACAATTCACTTGAAATTTCATCTTTTGCACAAATTAAACCCTAATCTAGGATGAYGTCACCCCTTTAGGGGACGTTTTGCCACTTTGARGAGGTCGTTGGTGTTGGAGAAGTATGGAAGSCCCCCCCAAGGCCATGTGTCAAGCATCTAGATGATCTCTTCTTGGTGAAAACCCTCTTCTCCTCAAAACGTCCAAGTGCAAGTGAGTGGCACCTCACCACCAARCCCAAACCCCCAATACCATGACATCATGCTCAAAAGTGGGACGTTTTTCCCCTTCTGTGAAAATCRTTTAGCAAGCAATGGGTGGGCTAGTTCATCTATGTCATCATCAAGGTCATCCAAGTCATCTCTCTCTCATCTGGAATGCGGGCCCYTRGCATCCAACCTRTGGGCTTGTAGCCCCATGGAAGCCCAAGATAGGCTTGTTCTCCCAAAACTATCCACCAGCTAGGTCCTRCAAAAACAAATGGATACGCCCTCCAAGGATCTCAAGTCATAACATCATGATAAGTGGATCCAATCAATAAACAAGCCATCTAAGCATGTGCATCAAAGATTACCATATCAAACAATTAACAGCTCAAAGACACTATGCGACTTGTCAAGCTTAAGTATGGGAGGGTTGACGAGGTGTCCTATTGGGTATATCTTGCCCTAGGTCAAGGAGAGCCTCCAAGAGGTCCCTCTCTAAGCCATGTAGAGTGTATGAGGTGGATGGGGTCAAGACTCAATGGKCATAGGGCTCATGACATRCTAGGGGTCRTAGTGTYTCATTCATGGGTGCCTTTGTAGAGGGTGTGTGGTACCTTCGTCSGCAATGCACTTTTTCCAAGCCCATCATTTTCCTTTTATCTTTCTTTCTTTATATTTTCTTTAGCACAAGGAGAGGTTGAAGGTCACTACCCTRGCRTGGTGACCAGATAGTGGCATGTCACCCACAAATGCCTAATGGAAATKAGAAGGTTGGCTCGTGATGAGACCCCCTTTCTCTCAKSCATGCAACTGAGAGTCACTKCCCTGGTTTGGTGACCAGATAATGACAATGTCATACCACTAGATATCCATGGACRTGATAGGTCRGCTCGTGATGAGACCTCCTATCCTTCAATCTACCTTTTAGGCATTTCTTTGTTATATTATGGGTCCCCTTTTATTCARAGATAAGTGTTTTATTGCTTTCTTTGGTGATCCCTGGATGAAGCATCTGGAAGGTTCATATGTGGCTTTTATCTTTTACCCAACACCAACCCCTCTGGGCCTTTAGCCCCTTCTTCCCATAGAATGAGGGATAACCCCTTCTTGGGTCAATACACCCTAAAATCCCAAGAGATAAGGAAACGAAGGGGAAAAATGATGGAAAATGGTAAGTATGGTCAGGAACGGTATGTGGCTCATTAAAGGATTTCCCAACAGCAAACCCATTCCCAAAGAAGACCACTTACTAGGGCGCAATGTCAACCACCAAAGTGAAGCAGGGCAAAAGGCATTATGTCCAAGCACATATCATGAAATCTAGAGCAATCTAAGATACAACATAATCAAATGGCTTAGGTATTGAAATGATGCTTACCATAATACTGACTTGTACCTTATGGAGCAAGGCCCATTGCCTTCCGGAAGCCAACTGGTGTGGTGGATTCCATCTATAAACTCGTGGCCATCTGTGGTAGTGAGTGGGTTCTCCATCTGTGCAAAGGGTATTGTTGGTCATGTAGCCTCTCGGCACTCCATATCTGCAACCTGAGGGCCTTGAGACATCATCTCCTTAGTTATCCACAAAATGGGGATAACAAATTCATATACTAACAAGCACTAACTTGTTCTAAGCTTGTTTTTAGCATTTTCCAGCATAGATAGTTTGTTGTTTTGTGCAGGTTTTCTCCAAGTTAAGGGGAGGTGTTGCCTGTTTTTTCCCATAAAAAAACTCAAAGAAGCATCCAAGAGTTGTGCTGCAAAACCCCCTTCATTCTTCTCTCTTCCTTAAGCATTGTAAGAAACCCAAGAGAGTCTCTTGGGCCTGCATTCCTCATCTATTTTTCTACTTGTAAATTTGTATAATATTTCAAGAATTTTAGGTGCCCACACCTTGCATGTGAGTGGCCTTGCCACCCTTGCAACACCGTGTTGGCTAGAGTAGATTAAATTTTCTTATTCTTGCATAAGTTGTTTGCCCACCTTGGTGGAAAAATTGGTAGACTTGTCCTCCACATTGTGCCAAAGTTGTGAGGCTTTAAAACTTGTTTTAATTTTGCCCACCTTCGTCCTTAAGACAAAGTTGTGTGGCTAGATAGTTTATTTCCTCTTTTCTAAGTTATTTTTTTTATTGTTTTGCCCACACCTTGCATGTGTCAAGTGGCTTTGCCACCTTTGCGATATCGTGTTGGCTAGTAGTTGAAATTTCAATTTCTTGCAAGTAAGTAAACATTGCCCTGCCATTTGCCATGTATTCCCTCCCTTCGCCACTTTGTGGAACTTGGGGACAAGAAAGGGAAAAGGATCATGTGGCTAGCATAACTAAGCACTCAATTCTTTTATTGTTTAACAATTAAAAAGGGGTGATTGTGCAGGTCACTTGGGGTTGAAGCCGTGGGGGTTTCGTGGCACGAAGTGTCCTCCTTGTTGAGCTTCCAACATCTTGGATTTGACTTGTGGAGCTAGGGAGTACCTTGTTGTGCTCTTCTTGAGTGCCCAACACTTCCTCTTGGTTGAAAGATAAGGGAACCTGGGGTGGGTAGTCACATAGTTTAGGATTCTTGCAATTCACATCTAATTACCCTAAGTTAAAGAGAGACCTTAAAATTTGTTAAAAGCAACCAAGTTACACTGCAAAACATTTACTTTTCAGTTCTTGCAATTTCCATTTCATGCAATTTACTTTCAAACACTTACATTTCATTCATTTTATTTCTAGCAAGTTCTTTACATGTGGATATTTACTTGTCAAAGCATTCTTTCACTTAATATTTCAAGCATTCTTTATTCTTTGGGTAAAGTAATCTTTATTGTTTAAATCATTGTGTAGATATTCCATACATTGTTTCAAGTTGTAGAAATATCATTCAATGTACATAGCTCAATAAGTTGATTGTAATCTTTAGGCACTCGTCAAGTTGATATCTTGTAAAGGAAAGGATTTGCTTGTCATTAAAAGAATTGCATTGTGCATTTTTTGCTTTTCATTGGGTTGGGTCTCCTTAATCCATAAATTATTTAACTCCTAGAACTCAAATAAACTTTTCACATAGTTTAATAAGGTTTACCCCCCTTGGCTTCCCTAGGAGTGGGCCTAGACAGAAGGAGTCTAGATTGAGGTGACAGTGGGTCTAGACTCAGGTTTTTGCTTCCAAGGACACACCAAGTGGGTTGGATACTTCTCCACTTTTGTAGGTGTGTATTAGGCAACAAAAAGAGGCTCATGGAAAAAATATTTGCACAGAAAGAAGGCACTGATTATGAGGAGAAATTTTCCCCCACAACAAAATGGGCTACCATTCATACTCTATTTTCCTTGGTAGCAGATAATGGATGGAAAGTTCATCAAATGGATGTGAAGATTGCTTTCTTGAATGGAGACTTGAAAGAGAATGTCTTCATGTCTCAACCAGAAGGTTTTGTAGTAAAGGGACAAGAACAAAAAGTATGCAAACTCATCAAATACTTATATGGCTTGAAACAAGCATCGCAAGCCTAGTATGAAAATCTAACTGAGCATCTTTTGAAATTGAATTTCAAGCACTTGATGATGCAACTCTGTTTGTCAAGAAAGTTGGCAAAACTACTGTATATCTTGTAGTGTATGTAGATGATTTGTTGATAACAGGGAACAATGAAAGAAATATTGCATCCATAAATAAAGAATTGAAGAAAGTCTTTGAGAAGATAGATTTGGGACATCTTCACTACTATTTGTGCATTGAAGTGACTCAAAATCCAAAGTACATATTCATCTCCCAAAAGAAGTACATTGGAGAATTGTCGAACAAGTTTGGCATGGCTAAGTGTAACCCTCTTTCCACTCCAATGGAACATAATTTGAAGCTCACATCAAAAGAAGGGAATGAATTTGAGGATGCAACCAAGTATAGATAGCTTGTGGGAAGTCTTATCTACCATACCACCACTGGACCATATATTTCATTCATTGTTGGGATTATTTCGAGGTTCATGCCAAAACCTTGTAAATGACATTGGTCTGCTGCAAAAAGAGTTCTAAAATACTTGAAGGGAACTCAATGTTGATATTATGGTAGTTGCGGGAGGTATTAAACCTCCACGTGTAACCCTGACAAGACTAGAATATTCTAGGAAGCAACAAGAAACCTTAAAGCATTGGACATAACCCTAAAAGACAAGTCGTCTAAAGAAAATAATTAATATTGAGTTTTTAGCCTCCAGAAAGAGAAGTCGGCCCAGACAGCTAAGAAAGAGCAATATAAATATAGGATGTCGGAGCTCATTTGGACACACATAGCTTGCAACTGCAGAAATTTAATAAGTGCGAAAGTTTGGAGAGTAGCTGCAGCAGCAGAAATTTAATAAGTGCGAAAGTTTGGAGAGTAGCTACAACTGCAGCTACTGCAACTTGTATTTTCGGTTTTATGCTTGGAATTTCTCTTGGTTATGGTTTGGACTTTCTGCTTCGTACGCTAGCTCGAGAGTGGTACGCTACCTTGGTTGGCTATTGGGTCTAGGGTTTGCTTCCGGAATTATTCTCTGTCAAGGTTAAGGTGCTCGGGGGTGGCTTTGGCCTATGGTTGGGTGACAATATTTCTATATTGTCTATGGTGAAACAAGCACACATATTTTTCTAACAGGTTATGGGCCCACACTATCTTCGGACAGTCTAACTGTTGGAAGATAGATTGGGAGGATTTGCTCAGTTACAGTTGCAGTTGCAGTTAAAGTTTTGTTGCAGCAACAAAACCCTAACCCTCTGGTTAAGGCACCTTAAGTGAAGTGACTGACCTAATTTCTAGATAGCCTAGTGCACCTCCTGGTACTCTTAGCAAGCTAAGACGTCAAGTTTGAGGTTTTGGTCAAAGTCAAAGGTTGACCAAGTCAAAGCAGACATGACTTACTTTATTAAGTCAAAAAACAAGTTAGAAGGGGCTTCTAACTTCAGAGCATGGAAGACAAGAATTGATCTCATCCTTGCCAAGAATAAAGTGTTACATATCGTGAACGGAAAGATCGTGGAACCACAATTTGAAGAAGGAAAAGAGAAGGCACCTCAGAACGTTGCAGTTATGGAGAAGTTCAAGGGCAATGACATCAATGCTATGAGTCTTGTTGACCACCCATTTAGCACAGGTGGTCAAATAATGTGCCATGAAGAGATGCATCATCAGATGCCATATTGTCGAAGACTTTTTGGTCCTACAATGTAGTGTTTGGCCCCAACACTTTATTTTGTAATTGGAATTTCTGCACCCCTGCGTGGGTTAATAATGTTATAGGTCTGCATGAGTCATGTCTAGGTCAGTTATCTTGGGATCGGTTCACTGGGAGAGTTCCTTTCACCGAGGGTTTTTTATCCTGAGGTTATCAATTGGGCTTTTCAGCCTTATTGATTTCCCTTGAGTTTTTCCCTCACACTTGCAGTAATTCCTCCAAAGTGGTGAACGACGTTCTAGTGGGCTTATGTTTTGGTAACTATTATAGAGAATCATTGTAAATGACCATGCAAGACATCTTAGAAAGTTTCGCGGAATTCCGTCGAGTCTAAGTCAGTTTTTTTTAATTAATTAATTTTTAATTAAATTTCCCTAAGTTTGGAGGTTTAATTATTTAATTAATTAATTATTTTTGAGCAATAATTGTAAAAAATAGGTCCTTGGACTTTTGATGGGGGTATTTGTGCTCAAAAGAAATGGAATAGCACCCCCTACATCCATGGACCAAGTTTCATCTCAGTCGGACAACTTTAGCCATGGGTTTGTCCACCCGCAGTGTCAGTCAGTCAAAAACAACAATTTTAATTGCTAAAGTCCAAACATGGCAAAAATGTAAAATTGTAATAATGAGTTTAAAGGATGAAAAATGTGAAATAATGGTTAGAGAGAGACCCCCTAAGCATAACATGGCCCTCCCAACCTTGTCTAACCCTTTTCCACCTTTCCACACTCAAAAGTTACGCCCCCCTAGGGGGATTGACGTTGTTTTCTTGGTGGTGGATGTTGTAACTTAAATGGGGTCCCCTCTCATGAGTTATGACTCCCTTTAACCCCCACATCACCTCCTAGGGTGATCTCACTCCCTTTTTCTCATTAATCCCCCTCCATTCCTTCCATTTCACCCTTTTTTTGCGCCCTCCGAGAGGAGTTACGCCCCCCTCCATCTAGAAACTCCACAAATGATTTTTTAAAAATTATTTGAGACCTCTCACCTTCCTTGGCATCAATCCCAAGGCCTCCCACACCTCTTTGCTTGATCCCAACACCTCCAACATTTTTCTACACCCTAGATCTAGCTTTCAAACCCTAGATGGTGCGCCCTAGCCTTGAGATCTACTCATTTGCTTGGTGGTGGACACTTGGCATAGATCCAAGAGAGGTAGGTTTGTCTCTCCAAGTATAAATAGATCTCAT
>ML859038.1:6171-25815 GCA_009831015.1 Picea engelmannii | reverse complement strand
TATTTCAAGCAAACAGTTCTTGTCATATGTGGATAGGGTTAGATTTTATTGTATTTATTATATGTGACTTAACACCATAGAATGTGTACTTAATATATATATCTAGCTATAAATAGTTGGAGGGTTATCTATGCATGCTCGTGCTTAAATCTCTATCCTATCATTCCCCCTTTCCGTGGGCATGGAGTTAGGTTCATGGTTCCTTTGGATTTTTTATTATTAGTTTTAAACTTCTTTCCTTAGCATATCTCTCTAACTAATTAGAGATAAAAAGGATGGATAGTTGTAAACTTTTCTTTCAATATGCTAGATACACATATCTCTAGTTGTTCAGTGGAGTTCGTACAGAGATTGGACCTCTAAGAGTGATCATTTTTCTTTGAGGTAACCTCTTTTCATCTTCTTTTCATTCATGGTATTCCATCTTGTAATTGGCTACCTATTTTCGGTAAAACTATCAATATTAATAGATATGGCCGATAAGACTTGTAGTTGGTAACTCATATTGAATTAAGAAACAAACTATATATCATATGTTGTAGGAGTTTCGTTCCTAATAGTTAACCCAAATCATACACCTGGATGGGGTGAATACAAGTGGGATTGTAGACGCATACGCATCATGCGTGGCCTCAACTTCATCAAGCAATAACAACCAAATGAAGGGTGATCAAGCACAGTTTTTTCAGAAGGATGTGGGCGAAAAAATCTTGGGGACGAACGGGTATGCCATCTTACAGAATAGTTAATGAACTCATGGTGATGGAAATCCATGCGTAGGAGTGGTACAATGGAGTGATGTGTGTAGTAAATTATGGAGGCTTGGAAATCATGCTTAGGAGTACAATGGTTGAGAGGATACCTCATTCCTTGAGCTAGTGGGAGGAGGAGGTTCTGAACATGGTGGATCATGAAGGAGCTTCAAGGCTATGTCTATGTGTGGGTGATGGAAATTATTTTGTGAGACTAAGATGGAGTAGGAGGAGAGAAATTATTTGGTGAGACTGAGATGAAGTAGGAGGAGATCATGGAAACACTCTAGTAAAGCCTCTATCCTCTCATGGGGGAGCTCTTCTGGGAAACTCTAGGCAGAGGGTAGCGATTTGAAGTTGCGTTGGGCTAGTTTGATGAGCTTGGTGGTGGATTGGTTGGAAGAGGTGTTGAGTGTCGAAAATTTGGGTGTTTCTTTGACAGAGGGGTTCGGAAAAGAGAAGAAGGATTGGCATATTCAGAAGGATTAGCATCCTTTTCTCAGGAGTCATGTGGAAATAGGGGGTGGACACTTGAAATCGTTGAACAGGGGACCTAATTATTGGCGGTGGTGGGTTGTAGGCATGGAACTCAGAGTTAGAAAGGGTGGGTAAGGAAAGAAACACAAAAGGAGAGGAGTAACTTGCTATGATTTCTCTCCACATGCTCAAGGGTTAGGGACTAGGGAAGAGCAGGAGGCAGACAAATCCAAATGTAGATATGAGGGGAAATGTTATGTCAAGGAAAAGGAGGAGGTATAGGAACTTTAAGTTGTAGTGATAGCCAAGAGAGAATTGATTGTAGATGCTCATACTTTGGAGGAGGTGAGGGAATGGGTGGACGACCCTGTATACTCATGAAACAAGGACAAAAAATACTTAAGGGTTGTTGAGATCTATTGGTTAGCCAAAAAGCTAGTGGCACAAGCATTGGAGAAGGCTAAGGAGGACCAACAAGAAATCCTCCATTCCCTCATGATTTTTGAAGGGAAATTATAGGCATTGTGTAACTCAATCTTCAGCGTAAAGATCAATATAACCAAAGCTACATGTGAGGATGGAAAAGGAAAAAATGGAGCAGGTTTTTGTCACCCAAAGTTTCGGGTTAATCTTGTGCACGCGCACAAACAAAGTTGTGTGTTCTCATTCCAAGTATTTTGCGCACCCAAGCAGCTACGCAAGGGGTGCGCATCGGACCGAGTTTTGATATTGCATGCCAAGCCTGAAGTCTACCAAGTGCACGTTGACCTGAGTTTTGATATTGCATGCCAAGCCTAAAGTCTACCAAGTGCACGTCGACCCGAGTTTTTTCAGTTTTACTAGAAATCAAGAAGATGCAAACCGGAATAAAGAAAGGAATCATCGAGAAATATCCCTAAATGATTACTTCCAACAACACAAGGGAATGTGGAACAACCAGAGGATGAGAAGGCCAGGCAGTTAGGATTTCCTTGATTCCATAAAGGCTACATGGACTACAGGAAGGTGCCAAAAGCATGTGAGGCATCTTTTCAGTAGAGAGAGTGGAGCAGAGATGGATATAAAAGGGAAGCAAGGGCGTCAAAGACAAGGTTGAAATTGGTTGTAATTGCTTCATCTAGTCACTATTGTTGTCTAGAGTATACGAGCTTGCGCTGTGTCTCTATAGCATTGTGATGTCTCCAATCAAGTTTCCAAGTCTAATATATGTTTAAGGTCTGGTATAATGTGCATGGGGAAATATATTGTATATACGGAAGCTTATCTAAGGAGACATAGACTTTGTTGTTGTCATATAGGATTTTCTTAATGTACGCCTATGTTGTGTTTGAATGACAATGATAATAAAGTTGCAATGATTATGATTTACCATGTGTTCCTTATGTGGTATTTTGATATGTGTGTGTATATTTTTTACTTATTATTAGCAATAAGTGATTAGCTATGGAATGTATGAATATCAACTCAGATGGATCCTTGTGTATTTATCCCTTAATCTTGATCACAAGGTGATCCTCATTATGTCTCGGGTGAGACCTTCTTCGTCCTTGGATGAATATTGATATGTCGATGCTTTGGGGTTTTTGTTGGTCAACTCTAGACAAACCCTAGGTCTAAACTACCCAGTGTTAAGAAGGATGTGTGCAAGCATGAAATGACCCAACAAATGGTTTCATTGTCGGGACCCAAAAGTCTTGTATGGAATGTTGAAGGAAAGAAATGAGGCGGTATCCATCTCGGGTGGAAATTCAAGATTGGTTAATTGCAAGAACATGATTTTTCCCTATGATAAACTCAAGGCATGAGAGTGAATGTGAAGAGTTGGAAAGATAAGCATTTTTACATTGATATGCATGAGAGGTTCTTTTTGGAATTCCCTTGTTTGTTGTATGAATGGTTGAAAAGGAAAATTGCTACCAATTCTACATTGTGGCCTTTAGAACCAGTGGTTTGGGATCAATTCATGCTTGATAGAATGAAGGAGTTGGAAAATAAGTCGACTTGGGCCATTGATTTTTGGTTTGATCGAGTAAAGGAGGGATATATTATTGATTATTTTGTGGAGTACAATGATTATTTCAGTGAAGTTGAAATAAATTATGTGGAAGGTCCGAGGAAATGAATGTTAGAAGAGATCCCACTCTAGATAAAGATGATGTTCATGGAGAAAGGGTCGATGTGCATGGAACCTGACAGAATGGTTGAGTAAACTCCCCTAGAGTTGGGGGGGTTGCAAAGAGAAGGGAAAATAAGAGATGAAATGGATCCATTGAGGAGGATCCAGAAATTGTTGAGATGAGGTGAGGAATGGGATGGAACCAAAGGAGCAGAGGATCAAAAGAGTTGACATATACGCAAGAAGAGTTGACTTAAGAAGGAAAGTGGAACAAAATAGTGGAAGTATATTAGCCAAGGGTGTGCGACGAGGGGTTAGTCCCAAGATGAAGAGAAAAGAGACTGCACCAGGAGGGAGTGTGGAAGAGTGAAGCACATGCAAAGATAGGCCTGCAAAGAGGTGTGACGGTGAGGATAGGGTGTTCAGTGGGGATACCAGTAGAAGTAGTAGTGGTCCCAGGGGACTAGGTGATGAAGTCCGATCCCATTGGTTGTCGTGGAGTGTTGCAAGATAGGAGGAAACTGAGGCGCAAAGTAGAGGCGTAGGAGAAACGAAGGAAGATGGAGGATCCCCTAGTGATGGGGGAGAAGAACTAGCGATTGTAGATGGTCTTGTGCAACTATAGGTAGGAAACTCTCTGGGTTTCCTCACAATAAATTTCAAAAGGAGATGGACTTACCTCCCCTTTGAACCACCCCCCTTGCGTATTTGTAATCAAGAAGAAAGAATAAAAAATAGTGAAGTGATTGGAATAGGAGAAAGAGGAGAAGAAAGAGTAGAAGGAGATAGAGGAGAAGAGACGAGTGAAGAAGAAGGCAAAGTCAATGCTACTTCACCCGAGAGAGTATTGACGTTGAGAACCTCGACACTCAGCAATTAGGTAGGAGAAGTTGGTTCGAGGTTGAAGATGGTGAATCAGGATAGAACCCCGAGGCTACCCGTGTTCCATGGAATGTGTAAAGACAACACGGAACAACATTGGTTCATGTGAAAAGCAATATGATCTATGAAGCGAATAAAAAACAAAGCGGCAAAGGTGGCACAGCTAAAAACCACATTCAAGGATAGAGCCTTGACATGGTACATGAAGTATAAGGCCACTGCGCCAGCAGGAGAAGCGAGGTTCTTGACAAAGATCAAGCAAGATATGCTTAGGAAATTCCATAAAACTAAGTCAAAATGTCAGTGTATTATTGATACCAAGGAGATTAAGCAACAACAAGGAGAAATTGTGTGGGATTATGACCAACGGTTTAATATTTTGGTCGATAGAATGACGTTCCAAATTCAAGACATGCAACACAGAGAATGGTTTATTCCAGAGTTGCTTCTCCATATCTGAGTCTCGCTCATGCAACAAAAGGTGATGATGCAAGCAAAGGAAATAGAGATTGTGATCCACTTGGAGGCCACACCAGGAGGGGCAGAGATTGGCGTAGGTGCAGTTGCAACTTGCCAATCTGACGATAGCTACAAGATATGGTCAAGGAAAAAGTCATGCGCGAGCACGTATGGTGTACCACATGTCGATTCGAGGGATATCACAGGGACGAGTGTGTTTTTCTCCTGAATTATGTGGTGACGGGTCTATCAATTCCATTCCCATCTCGACAGGCGGAGCGGTACAATATATGCAGAAAGTGGGGGCATGTACCACCTTGTTGCCCAACTTTGGAGAAGTATCAAAAGAAGCACCATACTTCGTTCTGTGAGTTCTGTAAATTCGTGGGACATGATGTCAATAATTGTCGGTCACTCCAGATGATGCAAGATAATACTCGTGATGCATTCTAGGTACAAGAAGAATATAAGGGTGGTGTTTGTGGGAGTATTGAGAGAGGTAGATACCAAGGAGGTCCCATAGGTGGATATGGGCGCAGTCACGATCGAGGTTATGGTGGAGAGGGAGGCAAACCCCCCACTTGTTTCAAGTGTGGAGAAATTGGCCATGTATCAAGGTTTTGTACCGAACTGTGTGATTTTTTCGTACTACTACAGTCTCGAGCATGTCACAAAGGACTGTCCCGACTTAGTGAAGAAGTGGGAAGAAAAGAAGATGCATTGCAATATAGTGCACGCGGAGCCATGTAGAAATAAGAAGAATGTTGAGGAAGCCAATGTTTGGGTAGTGAGCCAAGGAGGAGTGAAGAAAAGAGTGGACTTTGAGCATGGTGAGAGCTCGGGTCAAAATCCATAGGGGAAGATCAGACAGGCAACACAGGCCCCTCCTAAGTTCAATAATGCCCAGCAAAAGAAGTTTGTGCATGATCTGAAAAGAGCTATTGAAGAAGAAAGAGCATGCAAAGAGTTGCAGCACGCAACATAAAGATCACTTGAGGCTCAAATCCATGAATAAGTGCAACAAGAAGCATAAAGGTCATTGGAGGATTCTTAGATCCAGAAAGAAGTGCAGTGGGTGACACAGATGTTTCTCTTCACAAAGGTCATTGGAGGATGCTTAGATCCAGAAAGAAGTGCAGTGGGTGACACAGATGTTTCTAGAAGAGGTTTGCACCGAGGAGGAGTTGCAGCACATGATGCAATGGTCATTGGGGGAAGCTCATATGCATGAAGAGATACAACACTCAAAACAATGATCGATGGAAGAAGCGTGTGGGTAGGAAGAGTTGCAACGTGTAGAGAAAAGGGAAATTGAGGAATGCTAGCTTGAGGAGTTGAAGCATGCAGTACACGAAGAATTTTTGCACGAATTGGGTCGCAAGACAGACACCGAGGATCAAGTAAGTAATTTATTACATTATTGCTTAATATTTCTCAATGATCTTGATGTTATGAAGAATTTAACGCAAATGTTAGACACTTGTATGGGGAAGGAGATGACAGATGGGATTATATCATCTAACCTACTAGAAATATATACGTGCCAAATCAGCAAGAAAAAGTGCATGCGACACAAATTCAAAATGAGAGTGGAGCTTGGTGGCTATGACATGGTTGGATTCATGTTGGATCTAGGTTCCGACATGAATATTTTGTCAAAGAATTCCTTGGAGGTCATGGCTAAACCAAAATTGGTCTAGTCTCCCATCCAGCTGCGGTTGGAAAACCAATATAATATCTACCCCATAAGTTGACTGCAGCAAGTGGAAATGAATATAAAAGGAATGAAGACAAAGTCTGACTTTGAAGTCATAGAGGTTTTGGATGACTCTGATCCATACCTTGCATTACTTGGAATTGATTGGGCCTTCGACAATAATGTTGTGTTAAATTTGAAGAAGAAGCAGATGGCATTTGAGACTGATACCTTGCTCGTGGTTTCACCTCTAGATCCATATGGAGGGGACAGATACAATGAGCCAGTGGATGAGGATGTGTGGAGCTTGATCATAAAAAAGATATATAAGATCATTGGGAATAGGGTGGATTACATCAACCTTGTCGTAGATGGAGAATTATGTTGGAGAAGTGTTAATTCTTATGACACCGACTTTGAAGATGCCTTGGAAAGGTGGAAAAACAAGTTGTATGAGGTCTCTACTTGTAGATGTGCAAGGATAACCAAAGCAATATGTTGGATTGGCTATGAATTATGTGATACATTGTGCTTTGATGGAACAGTGTCAGTGGAGGCATTCCTGATATAAATGGAGAAAATTGTCCCAACAGATCAATGAGTGAGGGCCATGGATACCGTAGTGAGAGGAACACATACACGTTGGTGGGAAACACACCACATGAACATAAAGGACTAGGTGTAGGTGGTTGAGTTGATAAAGGTCATATTCCATCCCATCTTTGAATTTGAATTGGTCAATCGATACAAAGGCACTGAAGATCCCCGGGAGCACAATTCTTTTTGTGAACGGTACTGGACGTCCAAGAATATCCCTCAAATCTAATGGATCCATCAGTTCATTCATACTATAGATATGGTTCCTAGGAGCTAGTATATTCAGGAGGAAAATGGTACAATGGACCCATATTGTAATATCCCCAAGGACGATCCCTGTTGTAATCATGTTTATGAATTGTAAATCATGTTTGTAGGATGGTGAGTCAAGTATTGATAAGTTGGTAGGCTTATGTGTTTATTAGGCCGGAGAGCCTAAGTGTTAAGGCCAGGAGCTTGTTTTTGTAAATGTAATATGCAGAACATTAATAAAGAATAAACATCATTGTGTGCAGACCGACCACGAGGAAAGAGTGATGGGGGACTAAGATTCCACAAGGTGGGTAAGGGAAAAGGGGCTAAAAGGTTGGAAAGAGAGGCTAAGTGTTGAGCCTAGGGGATAATCTTAGGGGCTTAAGTCCCTGGGAATAATGATTTATTATTATTCCCACAGTTATGAGAAATGTATGTTTTTACCCTAAGTTCCTGAAAGGCGAACGTGTGCAAAAGGGAACGCATGCTATGGAGCGCATTTAGCCTCATGGGAAACATGTGTCAGCCCTAGCACATGCAATTTAACCCAAATATTGAACCATGGAGGGGGTTCATCCTCCATTCCACCGTGAGTTGTCTGAACCGAGGGGAGCTCTGCATATGTGTTCGGTATGCCTCACACATCTCGAGGTGGAAAGCCTGTGATGTTTTTCTAGAAAGTCGATTCACCTTGGTCCAAACGGCAGAAGTCTGTGTTCGTCCTCTGTGTTGATTGAGTCGTGTCACTTGTGTGTCCTGTGAGCCGAGCCTAACTACTCTTGCATAGTAGAGTCTGTACCCGAACCACCTTTGGGTTGTTGCCTTCTGTGTGTCCTAAGTGGAATTGACCAGTGGTTGTGGCTGTTATCCTCACCTTGTGGGAATTGAGTTGAAAATTGGTTGAAGAGGCAGGTTGTCAGGCCTGCTAGCAGCTCTATTCAGGTGAGAGAGGTTGTTGGGAAGTGATTTTCTCTCAGAAAGAGTCCAGTACCAGCTACGGAGCTCTGAGACTTCCTGATCCGGCATGTTGTCGAGGCCCAGAGAGGGAGGTGAAGCACCAATGGACTGATCTTCTGAAGGTGTATACTCCTGAGCGGAACAGGCATGTGGGGAAAGAGAGTTCGTGAGTAGTGGGCGTAAGAAGGCTCCTGGGGAGAATCCTTCTTATTTCCCTGTGCAGTTTTTCCTGTAACCTCGGCCTAGTCTAGCATTCCCTTACCTTGGGTGGAGCTTAGTCCCAGCTTGGGGGTGACCCACTATTGAGCGTGATGAGAAGTGAGGTCTAAGGTTGGGAGGTTCGTGGAAGGTCTGCACGTGGTTGGTGGAATTACCACAGTTTCAAAGATAAGTATCAGTTTGTGCTTAATATTATGTTTTGCATGCGTGTAATGCTTATATGTTATCATGTATTATGTTGCACATATGAGTTATTGTTAATGTCCTTCATGATGTATATTAACAGTAATCATGTGCTTACTCTGTATTATTTGATTAAATCAGTTAATTAGATTTAATATGCATGTTATATATATAAGTATGAGAATGTTTCGTGTGGTAGCATTTCCAAGCAAGTGGATTGTTGATCGAGGACGTTACAATATGGTATCAGAGCCATTTTTTCAATGTTGAGCCTAGATGGGCCAGATAAGTGGTCTTTGGACCCAAGGTTTTGAGAGGAAATTGTGTCTAGAGGACTAATTTCGAACCTTAGATTGTCTCTGAGTGCCAAGGAGTTACTTGGTTGTGTCATGAAGCTCAGGAGGAATACAGTAGAATAAAACTGCAGCCGTAGATCAGCTGTGCAGAGAAGATTTGGACCGTCCAATCCACATCCAGACACTTAGGAGAGCGTGTAGAAGAGATCAGATCTAGGCCATCAGATTTGAGCATTTGGACCAACAGTTGTTGGATCCAGGGAACATGCACAAGGTTTAAAACCCTTTGGATTTGCACAAGAGTGTGGAAATCATGATACGTGAACTCTCGACTTCATCAAGAGTGTCCATCAGGAGGGACGTGTGGAGAGCGATCATCCTTTCGTTAAATCGTGACTTGAAAAGGTCAAATGGAAAGCTCGTGAGAATTCGCGATTAGATCACAACCATTGATCAAGGAGAGATCTGGACCGTTAATTGTCCAGGAAGAATTTCAGCATTTCGAGAACTGGGAGAAGTGAGAAGTGATGACGTACAAACTCCTGAAGCCCGAAATCGCGAAATCCCGATGAGCCAAAGTAGCGAGTCAGGTTGACGTCACTAGGATGGACAAGGACACATGTGATATTTGCCATGTGCCAGTGGGTCCCAAAGGAAAAAGTAGAAGTAGTGGGGTCGGATGGCGTCGCCTAGAGTAACGTGGACCTTCTTAAGAGAAACATGTGTCACCACCCTGGTTGGTGACAGTTGTGTTGTGGGCCCAATGGCTAGAAAGGTCAGAAGTTCGAAAGTTGGGAGTTGGAGAGGGAAGCAAGGGTGAGAGCATCCAGGACTGAAATCCTGAAACCTGCAACCCCGAAGTTTCGATTAGAGAACCTTGATACCTAGCACTTGGTCACGCCCTTGGTCGCGTGGGTTTGGAAACTGAGAGAAAAGGACTAAGGCCTGAGTGCACTACAGAGCCGAGCAGAGCTCGGAAAATTCATGGAAAGTGAACGTTTCTTGAATAAATTTGTTTATGAATGTTGTGGGAATTGTTAAGGAATAATGACCTGACAAATTCCAGTTCTCTACACGTTGTGTTTGCAGAAGGTTAATGAGTGCCAAAATTGTTTAGAGTTGCCACTGAGGGCAAAGAAATGGTGAAGGCACAGAATGCTTCCAGTTCATAGAATGAAGCAAAAGGAATGGTTGTTCATTTGGGATTTGAAGGATCGAACTCCAATGGCCATGGTGAAGAGATAGATAAGGAAGGAAACATGAAGAATATCATTGAAGGATTGCAAAAGGATGCCCAAACTTGCCAAGAAGATAGCATAAATCTCATAAGAGTTCAGGGAAAACAAGGTGAATTTAACATAAAGATGCTAAAAGAGTTTGGAGAGAATAGAAAAGAAGTTGGATAAGGAGAGTGACTCGAGCAGAACAGGGAGTCACCAAAATTCTAAGGGAAGAAGTTCAAGGAGTGTAGGTAGACACCATCATCACTCCCAAGGTCGCTCCAAGAGAAGGACACACAATAGTTCAAGCCCATCTCCTACCAGAAAGCGCAGGAGATATGGAGCGGATGAATTGAAGGGAGAGATGAAAAAGATCAAGCCTCCTACGTTTGATGGAGAACATCATAAGGAGGAAGATGTCGAGACATGGTTGCTTGGCATGAGAAAATATTTCCAACTACAGAATTATTCCTCACGTGCAGAAGGAAGAATTGTGATGTATCAACTGAAAGGAAAATCATCCATGTGGTGGGATCAGCTTGTGCAGGTGCAACACATTAGAGAGAAATATATCACTTGGAAGGAATTCAAGAGTTATTTCAAGAAGAAATAGTAGACTAAGAGATATTATGACAGAAATATGAAAGAGTTCTTTGAACTCAAGCTAGGCAACATGACCATTGATGAGTATGAATGTAGGTTCTTGGAATTGTTGAAGTATGTTCTATTCATCAAAGAGGAGACTGTCAAGATTCAAAGGTATTTGAGTGGACTGCCATCTTCCATTGGGGACAAGATAGAGTATGATGACCCCAATACCATGGAAGAAATGATAAGAAGAGAGAAATGATTATACGAACAGCAAAGAGAAAAACCTACCTTTTGGAAGGCTTGGGATGACCAGAAGAAGTTTAAGAAAGAGAAGAGGTAGAAGGGAAACAAACCTCCCTTTTTTAGAAACATTCCTCAAGGAAAGCCAACATTTAGAGAGTCGAGAATGGCTGAAGTAGGGGAACAAAGGCCAAGACAGATGCTCATTCAATGTTGGGGTTGTCAGGCAAACCATAAGTACAAAGATTGTCCCCACAAAAATGGAAAAGTGAGAGTTGTCCATAATGTTCAGCAAGATGAAACAATGGAGGACATGGGCAATAGAATACCAAGGATCTATGCGGCCATGGACAACAAGCAAGTTGAATTTCAATCACACATGATTAAAGTAGAAGGTATGATCAACAACCATGCCTTTACTATTTTAATTGATTCAGGGGCTAGCCATAGTTATATAGATCCTAGAGTGGTAGAAAGTTTTCTTTTATCGAGAAGCAAACATGAAAAGTCTTGGTTAGTGCAGCTGGCTACAGGAACCAAGAGGAAAGTCACTAAGTTGGTTAAGTCATGTCCTGTGGGCATGAATGGATTGAGCACGAAGGTCGAATTGAACATTCTTCCTTTAGGCTCTTATGACTGTTTAATTGGGATGGGGTTGGACCAGCACCATGCCATCCTGGACTATCGTAACAAGGCATTCACTTGCCTAGATGAGGAGGGGAATCGAAAAACAGTCCAAGGAATTCCCAGAGTTGTTGCTATCATAGAAATCTCAGCAATGCAGCTGAAGAAGTGCTACAAAAAAGGCTGTCAATTATTTGCAACCCATGTGGAGGAAACAACCAAGGATAAGGTGTCATGTATTGGAGATCATGCAGTACTAAAGGAGTTTGAGGATGTATTCCAGGAGGTACCAGGATTACCTCTGAAAAGAGATATTGACTTCTCTGTAAATTTGATGCCTGGAGCAGCTCCAGTGTCGAAATCTCCTTATAGAATGAGTACACCAGAGCTGAAAGAGTTACGATTGCAGCATGAAGAGATTTTGAAGAAGGGGTATATATGCCAAAGTGTGTCACCTTGGGGAGCCACAGTTCTATTCATGAAGAAGAAAGATGGAACATTGAGATTGTGTATTGATTTCAGACAATTGATCAAAGTGACTGTAAAGAACAAGTATCCTCTGCGAAGGATTGATGACCTCTTCGATCAATTGAAGGATGCGAAGATATTTTCGAAGATAGATCTCAGGTCGGGATATCACCAGGTAAGGATAAAGGATTAAGACATCAACAAGACCGCCTTTAGAACAAGGTATGTTCATTACGAGTTCACAGTGGTGCCATTTGGGTTGTCAAATGCACCCGTTGTTTTTATGTGTCTGATGAATGGTGTATTCAGGGACTATTTGGACAAGTTTGTCATAGTATTTTTGGATGACATTCTGGTGTATTCCAAGTCAGAGGAAGAGAATGAACAGTATCTGAGGATGGTGTTGCAAGTGAAAATATAGCACCAACTGTATGCCAAGTTGAGCAAGTGCTCGTTTTATCAGGGGCAGATCCATTACCTGGGGCATATTATTTCGAAGGATGGGATAGTTGTGGAGCCTGAGAAAATTAAGGCCATCAGGGAATGGTCAGAACCAAGGAACCTGACAGAAGTCAAATCCTTTATGGGTCTAGCTGGCTATTACAGAAGATTTATCGCAAGGTTCTCAAGGATAGCTCACCCTATCACTTCCTTTCAAAGGAAGAAGAAGAAGTTTCAGTGGACATAAGATTGTGAGAAAAGATTTCAGCAATTGAAGCAATTGTTAACCAGTGCTCCAATCCTAAGGATTGTAGATCTGATTTTGTTTACTTCTGTACATACACGTCATATTGATAGATAGAACATCGAGGACGATGTTCCTTTAAGGGGGAGGGAATTGCAACACCCTGTTTCCCCCAGTCTGTAAATATAACTATATTGGCCATGAACTATGGCAAACTTGAAGGTGTGAACATTTGTTTTGATGGACCTTTGTATAAAAGGTCGATAAATGTAAATTATGTTATGAATATGTTTTACATGACTATTGAGAGGGGGATGTGATAAAAGAGACCACGATGGCTAATGAAAGGTGTTGGAAGGGACATGGAATAGTTGCGTTAGCTTCCACCGAGCCAGTACCATACTGGTTTTTACTTGCTCAAATACCAAAGAAACTCTCTGACCCTAGAATGAATTTCCCATCAGATTGGTAGGTGGGGAGGCTCCTCAAGAGTTAATGAGGGGATGGGGGTGAATTCCCATCCATAAAAATCTCTCAGACCTGACCACGGACGGGGAAATTTTTTCCACATGCAATCTTGCAGAGAAAAAGGAAAGAGAGGAAGTGTGGTAGGGGGTGGAGAGAGCGCACGCGATAGGAATCGCAGAAGAGAATTGGAGAAACTCTGGAAACACATGGAGTTCTGAACATAGGAGAAGGAGAGTAACCTTCGTCCTTGACATCCGTTGAGATGGAAGTAAGAGATTGAATCTCAGAGCATCGTGGTCTAGCTCGGGGGTGTCTAGTAGTAAATCCATTTGGAGTCACTGAGCCTACGGCTGGGTGGAAATGAGCACCCCTCTCAGCAGTTGCATCACGCCTAGTGGATCTGATAAGTGTTTTATGCCTTGTATTTTGAATTGAATATCATGAATACATGCTCATGTTTATACGCCCATAATGATTCTGTGTGGAATGATTTCCTGGTGTTTTAGACTGGAAATAATGGATGCATGTGTATAATTACATGCCATAGTTGGTTTCTGTACAAATGATTTTGGTTTCTGTACAAATGATTAAGTCTGGGGCATGATTTTGCTCCACCGAGAATCGTCTTGTTTGTTGGATTCTCGTAATATTCTAGGAAGGCTCCTCGAGAGCACTCTTCCCGGGAATTACCCCATAAACCTTGGAATCGTATTGAACCTTACCCAGAGATTCACCTAAGATCAAGGACAATTGCCCAAGAACCGTTTGAAGGTTCATGCGATCCGAGTCTAGAAACCTTATGCAAGAAAGAGTAGCTCTCTAAGGTCTCGGAGTCGTGGGATTTTGAAGCTCCGAGAGGTTGAATTTCGTGATTCAAGCTCAGAAAGGATAGCGAGTCCAATTATTGAAAGGGAGTATTATGTAGTTTAGTAGATGAACATTTGGGAACCTTTTGGAAATACCCCAGATTTGTCAGGACCAATGGATCTAGAGGAGGAGCCCAGGCGTTAATGCCTCGAACCCTTCAGCCTTCACAAGTAGTGATGGGATCCAGGACCGTAGATCCAAGGATCTGTCAGAGTTCTATTGACCTTCGATCTTAACCTTGGAATAGGCAGGAGAATGGACTCAGCAAAGTCCTGAAATTCCCGAATAAATCGGAACCATCCACCGGCAGAGGACACATGGCGGTCAGGTAGCATTTCGTTGATTCGCGAGTTGGAGTGGTCAAAAGGTAGGACCGCACAAACTCGTGATTCACGAAATCGTGACGTGATCGTGGTCATTGATCCAGGAGTGATATGGTTCATTGGTTTAAGCGTGAACAAGTTTCGACGTTTTGGCGACCAGGAGACAAAAGGGAAAGACCCCTTGGTTTCGTAAGTTGCAAAATCCTGGTATAAGAAACCTCGACGCGCTCTGTGGATTGGCCCTAGGTCATAGGACAGGGTCATGTGGTAGAAGGAGGAGGTAGGCGCTAGCAGTTGGATAAGGGTCTAACTCGGGGATCGGCATTTTGGGACCCAAGAGTCCGAGGAAATGAGAAGTCGAGGGATGCAAAGTCCCAACGAGCTAGAAGACTCAGCCCCTGGTAGTGCTAAGCGGTCACATGGGTGGAGAGTTTAGATAGGTGTTGTGGGAATCGGGATTTCAGAGAACGAAGAGTCAGAGATGGCTCGTGTTCATTATCCCAATACGTGAAATTGTGATATGATCATAGCCATTGATCGAGGGGATAGCACAGGACCGTAGATCTGATTTTTTGGGAGGGAACCAGAGGTCGGGAGTTCGGGAGTGAGAGTCTGGGTGGCTTCGCATCCTGAAAGTCCCGAAATGTGAAGCATCTCTCATAAGCACATGGTCATACCTTGTGGTCATATGGGGAAATCTCACGTCTTATGTGGGTTTGTGCAGTCAGGGTTCAATGAGGTCTGCGGATTTGTTAGCAGGACCCCGGTAGGGAGTCAAAAGCTCATTTGGCTCGAAAACGAGAATATGAAAATTTTATTTTTACTCACGCCATCGTGAGGGTATTACATGAACCATAAAGCGTTATTAGCACAAGGACTATAGAGGTTATAGTGATAGTAACATGAGGTCCATAAGGTGAATATCATAGGGTACATAGAGGTTGTAGCGGTTAATAGAATGATGATCACGTGGATTGCAAATGTTATATGGATTATTAGCATGGGGAGTAAATGATTCATTAACATAAAGACCATAAAACTTGTAAGCGTTATTAACACAAGGGAAATACGACTTATAGGAGTTATAAGGGTTATCGAGGACCGTAAAGTTTATTAACAAGAGTACCACATGGTTTGTAGGAGGTGAAATAGTTTTTAGATGATGAATGTAGGGATCATTTTCATTGGGGCCATAGGGTTTATTAACATGGGGCACATAGGTCTATGGTGGTTATAAGCGTAATTGTAACACCATGTTTCCCCCAGTTTGTAAAAATAACTATACTGGCCAAGAATTGTGGCAAACCCAAAAATGTGAATGTGTGATATGAATGGACCTTGTGAAAAAGGTCGATGAATGTGAATAATTTATAAATATATATTGCAGGACTGCTGAGAGGGGATATGATGAAAAATACACCACGATGGCTGGAGAAAGGTTGTGGAAGGCACCTAGAATGGTGGCGTTAACTTCCACCGAAACCAATACCATATTTGGACTTCACTGGCCCGGAGAACCAAGAGCGGCTCGCTGGCCCCAAATTAAATGACTCGTTAGGATTGATAGGTAAAGATCTCCTCATGAGTAATGAGGGATGGGGGTGAACCACCCATCCGTAGAGTCCTCAGACCTGACCACTACGAGGAAAATAGTGCCACACGCAACCTCGCCGAATAGAGAAAAGGCAGGAAGTGCGGGTGATCAAGGGCAGATGCGAGGGAAAGAGGAAGAGGAACTCTGGAAAAAAACAGAGTGAGTGATAGCAGAGAAGGAGGAGAGTAACCTTTGTTCTCGGTCACTGGCAAACAGAGACGTAGTCTCGCAGCATCGTGGTCTTATTTCGGGGGTGGCTAGTGGTAAATCCGTTGGGAGTCGTTGAGCCTACAGTTGGGTGGAAACGAGCACCCCTCTCAGCAGTTGCAATCACATCTGGTGTTATTTCTGATAAGTGTATTACATCTTGCATCTTGAAATTTATATGCTAACATGTATGCTCACAGTCTGTGCAGTTTTATGAATGGTTTGAGTATAAGACTGCATGTGTAGTGTTTTGCTTTAGAAATGGTGGTTGCACGCTTATAATGGAAAGACTACGTATGGCTTATGTTTTATAAATTTCTATTTATACGCATATTGAATTAATTCAGACTTCAAGTCTGTTCTCCGGAAATCTATATCCTTATCCGTCTCAGGTAATACCCTGGATAGATCTCCCCATAGAGACACCCTTCTTAGAAAGCTCACCAAGAACCTGGAAAAGGATTTGAAGGCGCAAGTCTTAGTAACCCTATATGAGGAAGAATGATCCTCTTGAAATCCCGAAATAGCAGGGAATGAATTACCGTGTTCGCTTGGCAAGAGTCGTCAAGGAGGCATTGGACGGTCGGAATTCTCCGTGGAGAATTCACGAAGTCCCAAGAGTCGTCAGATATTCCAGAGGAGCAGGGGAGTTACGGTAAGCCTATTTTCAAGTTTTAAGTTCGGGAGAAATCGGACCGTAGGATATGAGTCGACAAGAACCGTTGGATCACTCGCGTAATCTCATTTCGTGGATTCGCAAGTTGAAGGGTTAAAACCCTTGCCCCAAGATTCACGAGGTCGCGAAAGGCGAAGTCCAGAAGGGGCAAAAGGATTTGTGTGAGCCAGTTATTGGTGAAGTGCATCAAAACTCGGTATTTCGAGGTTTCGTGGGTTGAAGAACCAAAAGCTTAGCATCAGGATTCGCGAAGTCGGGAAGTCCGAAACTCCAAAAAGGCGAGAAGTTCCATTGTGGGACCCGCGTTGACGACGTGTCAGAATTTCGACATTTCGGCATATTGGCAGATAGGAGGTAGAGACTTTTATCCCAAAATTCCCGAAGTTGCAAATAGCGAGGACACGAGAGGGAAAGCTAACATCGCTTCTCAGGGTTTCGTGAAGGGAAGGTGCGAAGGTTGGGCGCCTAGACTTTGCAAGTGGCGAAATTCATGAGAAGATCAGGACCGTCCATCTGAGGAGGACAGGTGGTAGAAATTGAGGGATCTCGTGAACTCGGAGGTTCGTAAAATGAGAGCCCGAGAGTTGGGTACTCCAATTCACAAGTGGATAAATCGCGAGGAGCAAGGATAGTCGTTGGATCCAAGTCAAGGGAGGACTGTTGGATCAGGAGCTTCATCGCACGCATCCCGCCTTCGGAGGTTCAGAGGTTGAGAGAACCTATTCTCGATATCAGAAGTCGTGAAGTGCCGAGAGTCAAGGCACGAGTGTGGACACGTGGAAGAACCACAAGGTGGGGCCCGCGTGGTTGACAGGTGGGCATGCGTCGCCTGGGAAAAAGGAGTCAACACTATGTTGACTTCTCGCGTCTCGGGGATTTGCGAAATACGAGCATGGGAGCTCGACGCTACAACTCGTGAAGTGGCGAGTTGTGAGAAGTGTGAAAGGAAGGTCAACCCTCGCTGACTTCCAAGTTTCGGAGGTTCGCACGGGAAGAGAACGGAGATTCAACCCTTCGACTTACGAATTCGTGAGTTGCGACGGGATCTAGTATTTAGCCTAGTCGATGGTCACGCGAAAAGGGCGCTGACAGAAGGGAGCTATACCCATTTCGTGATCTTGGGTATCGCGAGATTGGAAAGGAGGATTCGAGAGTTTCAACTCATGAACTCACGAGATGGCGAGTTGCGACAAGCGCCTTTGGGAATAGGCCTTGGTCATAGTGTTGTGGTCGCTTGGGAGTCGTGGAGCTCGCGCCTAGTGTTGTTTGCACAGGGGACTTCCGAAGGACTTGTGGATCGATTGAATTGAGATTCCAGGAAAGAATCAAAGGAGTCGCTTCGGCTCATAAAAGAAACTGAACGATCCTTAAGATCGGGAGGTCGCACAGAGACTCTGTTGAGGCAGAGGAGGCGTCTGCAGCCTGTACTAAGCCCCGTAGGATTTTGTGGATTCTGTCTTTCGAGAAAAGGTGAACAATTTATTATGCCACAGCGGGTGTGTTACAAATTGGTATCAGAGCATGGTTACAACACTTGGCCTGCTTGGGCTCATGAACGGGTTGTGCAGAAGCTCCGTTCGGAACACTCCTAAAAAGAGTAAACCCCCCCTGTTTTAACCTTCCTAATCAAAAGACGAAGTTAAGAATGACAAATCCCTATTGTGTGTGTGTACATGTGAAAATATGAATTATGTATTGGTTATAAATAAATATAAATATTGACTAACAACCAGCGTTTTTCCTTGTGCACACAAGCGGAAGATCAACCGTGGGAAATTATTAACGCATAGTATGGTGACTCACCAAGAAGTGGGAGAAGGCTCCCACAATATAGACGAAAATTCTGACGAAAGGAGGGCAGCAGGGACCCTTCTAGGTCTAGCTGAGACTATCAGGAGCCTCATGGTCGAATTACAAAGCTGTAAGGCCGACAATGAAAGAATGATGAAAGAATAAGAAAAGCAAATAGAAATTAACGTAGTTTTACTGTAGAGTTTATCCGATCTACAAAGACAAATGCAGCATGAACCTGAAGCTCATAAACATGGTCATATCAGTGGTCACACTGAGAGGAGCACCTCAAAAAAGGTCCACCCCAGAGGTAAAGGACAAGCGTCGGATGATTCCTCTGAGAAGGAAGTTGGCGATTCGGAGGGCTCTTCTAGTAGCAGAACCAGTTCCTATTCTCGAAAGAAACAGAAGAAGCAAAAGCCTTCCAAAGGTCGAAAATTCGAAGAACTCAGAAAATCCAAACCACCCTCCTTCGACGGTGAAATAAAGAAGGGAGAGGAAGCAGAGGCCTGGCTGCTTGGACTAAAGAAGTATTTCAAAGTCCATGACTTTTCAAAAAATATGAAGGCCCGAGTGGCCACCTTCAACTTGAACGGAAAGGCTTCCATTTGGTGGGAAGACCTTAAGAATGTGAAAGGGGTTCGCGAAGAGGACCTGTCTTGGGGATGGTTTGAGAAATACTTCTGAAAGAAGTATCTATCGGAAATATATTTCGACGAAAAGACTAAAGAGTTTTATGAACTCAAACTGGGACAACTCACTATAGAAGAATATGTCAACAAATTCCTCGATTTGTTGAGGTATGTACTCTATATCAAGGCGGAAAAGGCAAAGGTGCAACATTTCATAAGTGGACTACCTAAGGACTATCGGAATAGAATTGAATTTGATGAGCCAAAGACTCTATAAGGCACTATTCGAAAGGCAACCTATTGTCAAGAACAGTTTGGGCATCGAGCAGAACCTCGCGAAGGATGGAAACAAAAGAATAGTTCAAGATTTCA